>CAJPIZ010000598.1:6463-22678 GCA_905368565.1 Medioppia subpectinata
TTAATGTATGTATTTACAAACTCCATGAATGAACTAAAGTGCATACAGTTATCTGAGAACTTAAATCAATGACTTACAATACAATTATTCTAATTAAATGGACTTTTAATTAGGTAAATAAAACTTTATAGCTTGTTTAATTAACGATAACTGTTAACATAGAGATGATATAAGATGCGTATTAAATAAATAAGACACGTATTGTATTTATACAAATTAAACAAAGTAAATATCAATTTATTTTTTAAAAATAAATAGCATGTGTATATTAAGTACTAGTAAACTCGCAATAAAGTTATAATTAATTCCAACATGTTTGATCTTTAGTTCTTGTTTTATGGTTTTGCTGTACAATCCATAGCGAGTCGATTGGATTTTTCGGCTATCAATACATTCATAATTTAAGAGTTATAATAATGAGTTAAAATTATAATAAATTACTTCATGGATATTGATTTGTTTGATATAAACGTGCGAATTGTTAACGATATTCATTACGGTATAACCAAACTCTGTAGTTCTGAAGGCAGACCAGGGAGGGGGAGGCTCAGCAAACTTCTCCGGTGTTGGGTCGCCGTCCATACCCTTTCATACAATTCATTTTTATTTTTTCTAATAAAATACATGTCATAAAAACCCGGTATAGCTTACAGCCGATCCGCTCAGTATATGGACTGTTGAAAACGGATTCACGTATGGATTACTTGAGTTTGATATCTAAAACAATGATAGAAATCATTTAATTTAAATGAATTAAATAAAATAGTCTTTAAAATACGGTTCGATTAAAAACAGGATAAAATCTGTCATAATAGTGATAGTGTCCCCAAAAAGCAATATCCACGCCCTGTCGGTGCAGTATTTCCTCCAATTCAAGCAATTTAGTGGACGTGTCCCCCGTCTGACACAAACAAGTATTACATTTATTGGTCATAAATATATTCTTATATCCAAAACAATTACTTCAATAGTCATGCCATTAACGCAGTCGTTATCAGTGGTCGAGCAGTACAGTGACCGATGGCCTAACCCTATAATCCACGGCCGTTGAGCCCGATTATGAGGCAGATTGGCTTCTGTGAGCACTCTTTCTAACCATAGTTTTTGTTGCAAAACCTTATCATTGCTTCCGTTCTCTATTCGGAAATAATATTCTGTAGAAAAGGCGACGAAAAGCGCTTTTCCTATTTTCATGGTATAAAACTCATTGTCATTGTTTTGAGGCATTTTGAACCGTCGCTTATAATTATAGCCGTAATCACTGTATGAATAATAAATTAATTAATTAGTTTCAAAATAAATGGTTAATTAATCCCTAACTGATCCCGAGTGCAGTAATATTCATGATTTCCTGGTATAACCATATATGGTATTCTGGCCGCTATCGGCTCAATGGCTTTGAGAAAACCATCTCCGAGTGTGCCTTTAAATGTGAACAATTCATATGCGATATCACCTGTAGATCAAAATCATTAGTATTGCCATACATTTTTGCACAGTATATCGTTGTATGGCATGACTACCGATATGAATGACTAAATCCATTGCATATTTCTCTGCCATAACTATTAGATTGGGTATTGAATAGCCTTTAATCCATCCCATGTCACCAAATATGACCACTTTTGGCACCCAATTGGTGTCTCTTCTCATTGTCTTAAATGAATTCTCTTCACTCCAAGACTGCGGGGAACCGACTCTATATTCTTTAATAAATAGGGTTTGTATTGAAATTCATATTTAAGAGATAATAATTATTATGCAACGAATGTACTGTATTTCATATTAGGCTTCAGATGCTTAAGAGTTACGTAATGAATGAATTGTATTTTATTGTCATTTTTCAATATTTGCGAATAACCGGTCTGTATGTGAGTGTACTCTCCCTTATAGACCCCATACGTGACGGCAGTCTTATTTGTTTGCCTTTTCTCACTCCAAATGATCACCATTTGTGACAAATCATCTGAACATTAATTATAATTATAAACCATAAATACTTTGTTATTGCGAATAATGGGAAACATTTTCTTACCTCCGATGGCGATATGGATCTGCTTTTGTTGCGACACTTTCTTCAAAGTCCTAGATTTGAATTTTGAAAAATAAGACAAAAATGCAAAACATTTTTTGGTTATTAATGAATCGTTTGTATGGTTTGTCATAATCAGAGTCTCACGGAATGGCTTGAGTTCTGTCATTCGTATAGTTATGTTCTTTACAGTGAATGACAATAAATGTCATAAGAAATAAAAACACCAAACTTTTCATTCGTTTCATTTCGCATATATTTGTTTCACTTCTCTTTCTTTTGAGACAAGAATTTGAATGAATTTATTTCAAATACAGAGGAAATGAATGCAACAATAAATGTGTGTAATTAGTGTATTACAAGTCGATATCAAATGAAATTTTCATTGTTGTACTAAATATAGATTTTGTTTGTAATAATCATATTAAAAGTTTAAGAGAAATATTATTTGGCAATTGATTTGTAAATAATTGATGTCATGACCTGATATACAAGTGTAATGGTACAAAGTCTTATGAACATGAACCTTTGTGTTTATGCTGTATTATCTTTTATTGATTAATATTATATAATGATTAATATTATATACTTTATAAATTTAATTTTCTCAGCAGATTTGCGAAATTGTCTATTGGATTAGGGATTTATTATAATTTATACACTAATACAGTATTATTTACCAAAATAACAAAATGTGAATTTTTCCCAAAGTCTAACTTCTGGTTATAATTAATATCAATTAATGTCTCTATTATTGCAAATAGTATTTAATATATGATAATTTGTAAATGCCTTCAATATATAATTTTAGACGAGTATTGATAAAATAAATGAATGTTAATTTTAACACATGTTTTAAATATTTCACAACTCTTTGCCATAATTAACATTTGCAGTAAATTTAAGCACATTTAATTATACTTATAATTGACAGTAATTGCTCAAAATCATTATCAATAACATGATAAGTTATCATTAATTACAAACTTTTACAAATTCTTGTATAATACCATATTCTATGTTAAAATTTCAATATGGAAGTCAAAAATGATTTTAAAATAGAGATTTTTTATTTGACACATATATTAATATTGTAGTAATCATCTAAAATAAAACAAAAAGTTTGAAACATTTATATATGATAATTTGTAAATGCCTTCAATATATAATTTTAGACGAGTATTGATAAAATAAATGAATGTTAATTTTAACACATGTTTTAAATATTTCACAACTCTTTGCCATAATTAACATTTGCAGTATAACATTTGGAGTCGTCTTACTTTGAAATCGATATCAATAAATTCAAACAAGGTTGTTTGCAAAACATCCTGTTAGTCATTCAATAACAAAATGTGAAAAAATTAATTTCTAAATTCTAAACATTTTTGAACAAGATCATATTTTATCCCCAAACTAAGGATGTGAGTATCTCGAAAACTATTTGAGATAATTAAAAAATTCTTTCACGGCCTGAACAAGTGTTTGAATAACAATTAAAAATACAATTAAATACTATTGTGACTAATGAATAATGAATGACAAACAATCATTAAAAGTTTTAAACAGTTATTAAAGTACTTTATCAACAAAAACTCAATATGAAAGTGGAGTTGAATTTGAACCTTTATTTAGTCTACAAAAGGATCTGAAGAGAAACTCTTGAGTTTTTGAGATTAATACCGAGTTTTTTGGCAATAAATGAATTTTCATATAAATGAAAATTAGAACATATGTAGAACATATTTGAGCGATAAAAAATTTTTAAAAAATAAATATTAAAATTTTAAAAATTTGACCTAGGATAATAATTTTTATTTATTTCATCTTTGTTTTATATGCTTTAATCATGATAAAAATTAAATTAAAATTTGATTGATTTTTTCGAAGTTAAGACAACTCCAAAGCACATTTAATTATACTTATAATTGACAGTAATTGCTCAAAATCATTATCAATAACATGATAAGTTATCATTAATTACAAACTTTTACAAATTCTTGTATAGTACCATATTCTATGTTAAAATTTCAATATGGAAGTCAAAAATGATTTTAAAATAGAGATTTTTTATTTGACACATATATTAATATTGTAGTAATCATCTAAAATAAAACAAAAAGTTTGAAACATTTTTAATGCTACTAAAATGATATACAAATGAAATGTATAACAAGTTTAATTCTTATAACCAAGAGCAATACTCAAACTACCTGCTAATTATTAAATAATCAAAATAATTTTTATATAAATAATCTGATTAAATAAATTAAATCAAAAATTAATCGTTATTTTTATTTTAATAATTCATTATATCATACATTAAATATATAGCTTTTATACACAATATTAAGATAAAGTTTATGTGACAAATCTTTACAATATATTTGTCTATATATTAATTAAATATATTACTTAAATACGGATATAAACACATAATTAAAATTATTAGAATTACATATTAAGATAATAATAAATATATAACAACAAAATGAGTCAATTTAAAGATTAACGTTGATTTGACAGCACCGGTATGTCTTCCCTTTCTTGGGTTCTGTTGTTGGAGATAACGACACATTATTTGCCTCATCTCTCAAGCATTTCTATTCAAAATAAATAATGAAAAGAAGTTTTTTAAAACAATTTGCATGAAATTGAATGCAAATAATAGGAAACGGTTTTCACCTCATTATAGATGTCTTTAGAAATCTGAAAGAAAGCCTTTTCGAGATTTATATTCTCCTTAGCGCTGGTCTCGAAGTGTTTGAGTCCGTAATCAATAGCCAACGCTTCGGCCACTTCTGCATTCACTTCCCTTTTTGAGCGCAAATCACATTTGTTTCCAATTAAAACCATTTTCACGCCTTTCCTCGTGTTCTTCATGAAAGACAACGAGTTTTAGTTTTAATGAATTATTATTTTTTGGTTTTAAAGTGCAGTGAGAAATAGGAAAAACGATTATAAAAAATAAAATTACATCATTTGTATGTTTAATCCAACGACTCTTAATGTTTTCAAAACTTTTCCGATTCGTGATATCATAGACGAGAAGTACTCCGAGAGCTCCTCTATAATAGGATGTCGTAATTGAGTCGTATTTCTCTTGACCTGAAGTATCCCTTCATATATGAAAACCAATTGTAAATAACAGTTATAATGAGTTTTAGTTTTTATACACTATTTTATATAAGAACTAGATTTCCTCTCAAAACCGCTTCACTCACCAGATCTGGAGTTTAATTATTTTGTTTTCAAAAGTTATGGTTCGGATCCTAAAATCGATACCTTGAATAAAATCCCACAATAAAAGTGATGAATACATCCATAATTGAAAGCAGATATCAAAATAAATTGCTAAAAGCATACCAATGGTTGGCACAGAAGCGGGTAAATAAGTCTCGCCGTGAAATCTCTGCAAAATACTAGTCTTTCCAACACAAGAGTCGCCGACAATAATCAGTTTGAAGAGATGGTCATACGATCGGCAGTTAAGTGAACTCGTGTTCACTGTATTGGATATCGATTCCAATGAATCCATGTCTTCGTTAAATTATCAAAAATCACTTCATTTCATGAATTACCACAAAAATTAAATTACAGAAACTATATTTATATTCAAAGACGAGAAGTGGTTGATAATGAAAAACGAGAGAAACTAAACAAATGTTTTAAAAAGTATGCACTAAAAGAAACATATCGTAAAAGTTATATAAGTATAAAGTATTTCCAGTGACTCATACGAGAAGTGTCTTTAACTCAAACTGACAACTGTTTTGCAAAGTTTTAGTCATTGATTTTGAGCGAAAAAATCTCAGTCTCTGTACTGTATGTCTTAGAGTAGGCTTTGGGTCAAGGAATACAACTGACGATAAATAAAAAACTAGTTTTTAGGGACAACTTCTGCTAAACAATAGATAGGCTTTTCATGAAAGTAATACGTAATCTGAATGTGATATCAATTCACGTAAAACTGAAACACATATAAAGTCTTAGCTCTGGATTCGGCCGACTTTTTCCTCAACAACTCTTTTCCGGAAAACATTTTTCCACATTTAATTCATACATTGTTTTGTGCCTTAACTATAACTATAATACCACTTGTGTTATGGTTTACATTATAATCATAGTATTCAATGCAAATGATAACAACACTACGGAATCGTAATTACTATGTATAATGAAAACTATACCTCTCTTATCATATTTATTATAATTTTTGTCGATAATTAGTCTTATGTCTTATTATAAGTCAATTATAATTAATGGCTATTTTTAAAATTATATAAAAATATTTAATGCTTGTATTAATTTCTAAAATGATTAAAACTAAAATGTGATCAAAACGTTATATTTATATGTCGTGGACTTGTCTTCTATTTAAATAATGAGTTAATGAGTTCGTGAATTCAATCCGGATATTAATATTTGATGTTTAATTACACTATCGTTTGACCCAATCTTTTCCCTATTAAATCATTTGTGAAAGAAGTAAAGAGAGAGAGAGAGAGAGAGAGATTTAGTATTAATTATTATGTTTTAATATATCTATTAAGTATAAATACCTTTTACTTTTTATTATATTTAAACTTAAATTATTACAAAATATANTAAGTATAAATACCTTTTACTTTTTATTATATTTAAACTTAAATTATTACAAAATATAAATCAATAGTGAGATAATCATTGAGTTATAGAGAGTGTGGGCTTGACTTTGAACTCAATTTCACTTTTTATCTATATTTCAAAATTCTTTCCTTATTTCCACATATTTTGTGCCAAATATTGTATTTTCGTTAAAATGAGATTCAATTAATTACTAAACAGGAGTTTTGATCATTCATTGATTAACTTAAATATCAAATATTAACAATAATTGTGTAGTCATATCGATATTATCAAAACACTGAACATTTTCCCAATCATTTTGCTTATTATTACAATATTCTGTCATTAATACTAGTATTTTATCACTTCATTAAAAGTATTTATTCATTTTTTCCGGTATATTATCAGACATTTGTTTTATCCTATTTTTTTAAAAACATAAAAATTTTTTAACTGAACAGAATTTAATTGAAGTAAAACTATCATAAAAGTTAACTAAATTATAATTTAATTAAGAAATTAAGATAAAAGTTTTAGATTTATGTTTTGAGTTGTAATTTAGTTTAAAGTTTATAAACACTGCAATAAACGGATAGTCAGAAGCGTGACTATAATTACAAATTAGTATTAATTTTATTCAAAGATTTAAATGTTAAAAATATAATACATTTTAATTATTTCGTCTTAAAAATAGTATACATTTAACAGTATTTTAACTAAATTTTAAATAAAATATTATCATTAATTTATATTAAATCTGAAACTGAATTATTGTAATTGTAAAAATACCTATTAAGCATCTACTGTTGTATTTACTTATGAACAATTGATGTTATTTAAATAACATGATGCTTTCATCATGAACATTTTCTCGTCAACACATGTAATAACTAAGGACGAGTTAAATAGGCAGCACTTAAATACATCCCCCTAAATAAAAGTGACAATGGGTCTTTCTTCTCTGATATGTAATTTGATCATCAAATCGTGGAAAATAAATTTTTCAGTTAAGTGATATTATTAGTATAGATGTTATGAGGCATGATGAGAAATTTCAATTGGTATAGTCGACAAGTGTCTAGGACATCAGGTTCGGGAGTTGTGACCATTTTTATTAAGCAGATTTAATTATAAACTTGACAAATATATATGTCATGTGACATATCAATAGATTGGATTTGATAAAGTGATTATGATTTTAAAAGAATATTTCAATTTTGACCTAAAGGAAAAAAGTTATACCAAAATTTTATATAATTGGCTTAATTAAAAAATGTTATTTATGTTAAAATATTATTAATGTATAACCATCATATTTATTTATTATTTATAATATAAATATTCATATTTTTAATAATTAAAAATAATTATATATTTGATTTGTTATATTACATATCAGAGAAGAAAGACCCATTGTCACTTTTATTTAGGGGGATGTATTTAAGTGCTGCCTATTTAACTCGTCCTTAGTAATAACATTAACTTTTGTGATGTCCTAACAATCAAAACTTTTGTAACGCCTTATTGGTTGACAAGAAGGCAAATGTTTTCACCTTTTTATTGTGTTATAAAATTAATTTACACTTAAATTAATTGCTTTTGTTATTAATCAGTGAAATGTGTTAAATAATTGACATTTCCGATACCTATTAGCCATATATTTAATCCTCTCTTCACATCATTGATTATTATTGTAAATAAAATAAATACAAAATTGTATAAAAAGTAGATTTGAAGTAAAACTATTGATGTAAACCGATTTTGTTAATATCTACTTAACAGTAATTTATTAACATTTGTACATGGCATTTATGTTTCAGTGGATTGTAATTTACAATGTGCATCTATTGTTGCAAGAATATTAATTTTACTTTATTTGTTTATATTTCTAGGATTTGCAACAAGTTGTGATATAATACAGTTTTGCTATTTTAAAATTGATCTAGGTTTCCGTAAATTTGGCATAACTTATATGACTATCAATAGCTTTTAATCCGTTTATAAATAAACAATTTACTTAGTTGATAATAATCGTTTTAATATTATAATAAACATGAGTTTAATTTAGTTTTTATTTAATTTGTGATCGCATACAGTATTAATCAAATGTTGATTAAAATAAACAACCGGTCATTAAAAGAGTGCAGTTATTAAAGAAATCACTTCATTTTTAGCCCAATTAACTCCTGATAACAATCAAATGGGTATTAAAAGGTATTAATTAAATCATTTTTAAAAATATTTAGTTTTCAAACTTTAGATTTAATTTAATTAACTTCTGTTGCGATAAATAATATATTAATTAGTTTGCATTCAATTACAATTGCAAAGACAACAATCAATTTATAATATTTTATAATAAATAAAAATATGTTTAGCTTAAGATTTTAATGTATTAATCAAAGTTTAAATTTATACTGGATATCTTTTTTGTTATTTTAATTTTGTTTTCATTGTTTACAACTAGAGAGAGAGAGAGAGAGAGAGAGAGAGAGAGTCATTATATAATTAAATTGAATAAACTTATAATTTTTGTCTCAACAAAAAGTATTGTTTTTATTATAATTTTAAATCTTTTTGTTGAAAGAAAGATATAAATAATACCAAATCCTGAGTCAAAGATCTCATTATATAAGTTATACAATCAAAATATGTGTTCATATAATTTAATAATTCATATAATTATTAATAATTCATATTAAATAATATAAATAATAAAGTGATTATATTTCGCCAACACATGTACTAAATATAATAAATTACTTACGATTACCAACAATAATATCGCACCACTTGTTTGTCATTTAGTAATTAATTATTGAAATTATATAAATTAACATGATAGAAAATTTAATATAAATATATACATTAAACCGATTTGTTTTGTTTCAATTTCTTGAACTAATTTATAAAAATTAATTGAATTTCTTATAAATAAATTAAAGAAATAAATTTTAAACTTTTAGTTTTTACAGTATTTTTAAAACATAATGAATGATAGGAAAAAGAATTGCATTTTAAGTTAAATTTATATTTACCTGAATTTATAATTTGTTTAAAATTAAAATATATTTTGTTTTTCGCATGTTATATATAATTGTATCTAAATTTATAAATTTTGAACAAATAATTTATAAATTAAATACTAAAAGTGTCATTCAGTTTGGTTTCTTTTAGATTATTTGAACAGTAATTGAGTGATGACTTGTTTTTGGTTATTATTATTTATTTTATGGTCAAAATCATGATTTAAATTTTATAATGCCTTCGGATATAACAACTATAATATGTAAAGTTAGTTAATTCGCACACTTATAGCAAAATTTACAAATAATTTGTAGTTTAAAATGACATTTAAATTCTATATTAAAACACATCTAAAAGTAAAGCTCGTTATAAAGTTTTTATAACATTATGATAAAAATTTGTTGCACCTAAAAATTGTATTTAATTAATGGTTATACAGTTTTTAAATATAAATCTTTACTATATATTACACACAAAATAATGTATAACAATGTTTCAAAGAAATTGGCTTTAATTTTATAACAAGTAATAAATATAAAGCCTTAAACTGTCTTTAATTTCAATACAAATATATATTTTATAAAATTTATTTCATTTACTTTTGGCTATTTTTAAATCGGTTGCAATAAATCAACGTTTTTCTGTGTATTTCAGTGACATTGCAATGCAGACTATAAATACTGATTAAATCAATGAATTAATTATTAATTAAATATAAAATATTCACTTTTATCTGTGAAATATATTTGTCAGAAAATAGCTATAAGTGTTTTTCGTCTCTCTGTTAACAATTGATTTATTGAAACCAAAAATATCTTTAATATTTATATTGATTTAATTGGCATTCAATTGAGAATATATTTACGAAACAAAAACTGAAACTAGTTTTCAAACGAAACGCCAAAACAAATGAATTGGAAATTATTGAATAAACTAAACAATTAAATGTCTTTATTATAATTATTATTGGCGTCTCTTTTGTGATCACTTTGTGAACAATTTGTGTGTAATAATTATTTTGGATTTAATTGTGAAACACTTTTTTGCAATTATGATTACATGTGCGGAGAAAAACGGCACTCAATTTAGTGGTAAACACACAATTAATTGAGGCATAAATACATCGATCAAAAGCAAACAAATGGGAGTGAAATGAATAAAAATAGCAATTCATCAGTCGTTCAGTCCATTAGTGTTTTATAAATACACAGTGTATTACATAATACACACACATGTGTATGAGTTTTAATATATATTAAATATAATATTATTTATATTTTGCTAAAGAATTAATTTTTATTTTCATTAATAAGAAGAAAAAAAGGAAAGAAAATAATAATCACTAAAATAAAGAGAAGAGAAAATTAATTTATTGCTCCACTATTGAGATAATAGTGAAATAGAGAATACAGGGTATGAAATATAAATTAAATAGCAATAATCGGGGTCAAACAATAAAATAAAAGTCAAAATAAATATGATGGTAAACGAGAAAATTGTTGTTCACAAATGAGTTCTCATTAAAGATCTTGTAATAAATTATTATATTATTGTTTTTATACAAAAAAATAAAATAAAATTCAAAACACTAGAAGACTATACGAATCATCGCTTTTTAATATTTGGGTTAAACGTATAAATAGAAGACTAGATCTAAACACAGGACTTATGGTAATTGTCTAACAAATAAAGGGCTACAAAAAAGTGGCGTTCATTTAAACACTATGTCTTATAAATGAAAGTTTACAATTAAAAATGGTAATTTTTGTCTAAAAAATCGACCAACATTTCAAATTCATGTAACTTTTTACTTTACATGTATATTCTGAGTGTCTATTATAAAAGTACACATTTTATCATTTGATAAATATTTTTTAGTTCAGTAATAAAAGCTAATCAACATCTCATGTGAATAATAGACTTCTTAATCAAACAGAAATCGCAAATGATTTTATTGTTTTCCTTTTATAACAGTGTTTGACGTGAGATATAATAGAAATTAAATTATATTATATTTTGTGTTCACAGACTCTGGGAAAAGTGTTTTCACTCTTTTGTTTATTTTGACAGCAATTTAAATCAAAAGTGATTTCTAAATCATAATAAAAACTATTATAATTCATATATCGGTCTTTACTTTTCCGCTATTTTTTACAAAAGCATTTCACGTATTAATAAACGTAATCTTAAAGACCTGATGAAGACGTGAAACGATCACTGATTTCAATGACTCTTGTTTTTAAGACACAACACATTAACGACTGATAACCACTCAAATCGGTCCATAAAATGTGTTTTTATTGAAGAGATAATTACCGAAAAGAAACTAAATTTTATGAAAGATATTATACAGTAATTAAAACAAACAAATAAATAAAATAAAACATAAATATGAATATGAATTGCGGAAAGAAACTGGTTGTCCGCCTCTTCTCATGATATGTTTGGGACAAATGCTTATGAAATACATATAAAAATAGTGTATAAATAGAAAGATATATAAATTAATTGATTTGCCGTTTTGTTGAACTCCATTAACGCCCAAACGATTTAAATATTTTACAATCAAAAACAAGAAAAATAAAAGTATTAAATGATTCATTAAATTACTTATTGCTAACAATACTTTATGGTAATTTTGGGAAATGGTTTTTAATATAAAACTAAAATTATATTGTTATTAAAACACAATTAATAATCCCTTTAATGCACTCTTTATTTAAATCAAAATCAAAAGTTGTTTTTTGATAATTATATTTAGAAATGAAAATTGAAAATTAATTCAAAAAATGTAATGAAAAACCTGATGGCAATTAAGACTAAATGAACGCTTAATAACTTTTACTCCAGAGTTTTTTTTGCCAATTATTATCTTTAATAATATTTAATAATATAAGAGAAAAATTATTTAATAATAAATTAATTTTTTATTCAAAATAAATAATAACTATTTGTTAAATAAAGTTTGCTTAATAAATAATGGGTTTCTGAATTATATTTACTTATAATATGTACACAAAAATACCAAATAATTAATACTTTTGAAAAGTAAAATAAATTTACTGTATTTGTATTAAATATTATGTCATTTAATAGTGTTATAAATAAACTTTGTAAATAATTAAAATGTTTTTTCTCTATATCAATATATTGGTGCAAATAATTAAAATATATTTCTTACTATAAATCCGTTATAATCTAAAAGAAAATCAAATGCAATAAAAAGTTTATTTAAATGTCATTAAAAATGTTTGATAATCTATTGTATAAGAGAAGTGTATAACTGTTTTGACATAAATCAACAAAATAAATATATAGTGTAATAGTATTTAATAATTTGATGTAAAACTTGATTTATATTTTTCTTTATTTCATATTTTTTAAGAAAATCCATTTAATCTAAAAATCAAATGTAAAAATATGACATCTTTTCAAGGATTAAAATATCCTAAAATTAGCAGAAATACTAAATTTATCGCAAATATACGGTATATTGTATTACTTGAAATAAATTTACAAAATAAATATTTGCTTTTTTCGATAAATTTTTTACTTGCAATGATATCTATTGATAAATTGTTTGAATTAATTACTTTTTATACTTTTATAAGACATCCAAAATGCCACTTAAACAATGAGTTTAAAGTTTTGAAATCACAAAACCATTATATTATAATATATTAGAATTTATTATTCAATACATATTTTTTAAAACCATTAATAATTTGAATTAAAACAGAAATTGATTAAAAATATATTGTTTAATGTTTACGCATGACTTGAGTATTAAATATTCCCAAATTGTCAATAAAAGGCTAATAAAACCAATATATTATTACACAATCGTTACGTAAACTGACAGCTATTTCCCCAAACTATTGATGACTTTATTATAAAAACATTATTCCTTTGAAATAAATCTATATTTTTATTTTGAAATCAATTTTTAAAAATGTATTACAAGTTGTTTTTCATATTTATATAAATCATATTTGAATAAAAATTTCATTTTATTATAAAAACAAAAAGCAATGAATGATTTGATGTACTCATGAAAAATAAAATAACGGACAAAATAATCAAAAACTTGTTAATCCTTTTTATGCTATTTTTCATCAATACATATAAAATACTAAATACTTAATAAAATGGTTTAAAATTATTTTTATATAAAAAAATATTTGAGTAAAATATTAAAGCAATTTTGAAGAAGTCTTTCGTAATTAATCGGATGAAAGAATTTATTTCCGGAATTAATGACAAATACTTGTGGATCAGCTCTTGTGGGCAAACCGTTTGATGTCAATCCATGATATGTCACATGAAAACACATGAAACTATGCGCTCGTTTTTTGTGGTGTTTTTTATGGCAAACGATTAATCAAAATCAAAGAGAATGACATCAAACCTCTCGTCCCTATCAAACGATTGGCAGACAATATCCAACTCTTCAGTCGCTATCTTAAGACTTTCTTCAGACTTCTCTAAGTCTTTCTCCAATACTTGGATCCGCTTATGAAGGGCTGCCATCTCTCCCTCCGCCTGTAATCATTGCAAAATTTGTATTCATTTTATTATGTAATCAATTAATAATCAGATCTTTTTCAATGAATAAACGGTATTATGAATGCATTTATGGGAAATCTTTGACTAAATCTTAAACGCAAAAAATCGTTAAACTTTTTCATTTAAATATCAATAGAAAAGCAACTTTCAAAACAATACAACAAAAAGTTAAGATTGTAAGTGATTTAAATTTAGTTATTTTTAAGTTAACGAGCACAAATATATTAAACATTTATAAAGTAATTTATGGTTAAAGATCCAATGATTATTGATATTTTTTAATTAGAAAGATTTTAGTATTTAAACAATTACTGTTACTAAATGCTAATGGTAGAATAAAATGAAAATTTATATTGAGCTAAATTTTATCTGACTTCTATGCGATCCAGTGGTGAGATATTTGTAATTTATGCCACAATTAGT
The DNA here is from genome assembly GCA_905368565.1 of Medioppia subpectinata. Lineage (NCBI taxonomy): Eukaryota > Metazoa > Arthropoda > Arachnida > Sarcoptiformes > Oppiidae > Medioppia > Medioppia subpectinata. Next base: position 21,120 of record CAJPIZ010000598.1, read on the forward strand.
GAAACTATTTTTACTTTAAGCTCTCATATAATCATCAAATGTTTCAAAATTGAAATTCAGCTCATTTTCAAAATGAGATGAAAAGAAATGAATAGAAATATAAAAAGTAAAAATTTGTTATACATTTCAATACCATAATAAGTAAAGTAATAAAGTGTTGTTTTATGCAAATGAGTATCAAAATGATAAGTTATAGCCGATAGGACCGGTCTGTGGCTCTCCTGTGAACATAACTGTTCAAAATAGCACCGAATCCTATAATAGACCAAAGATTATGCTTAGTTTGCATAACCCGAGGGACTGACCTTTTTTCTCGGGCGCACAAAAAACACATTTCATATCATTTTTAAATTAATGGCAATATTAAGAAAAAACAAGTCATTTCTCTAATTATATTACTTTTATGGCGTGTATATCTTTATAATATATTCATTTTTATACGTTTAATGTGTTAGACATTTGTATTTTGTTAATTGCTATTATGATTTACATTTAGAAAATCAATTTTTCTTAATAATTAAGAGAAACATTTAATTTTAGTTCATTTTTTTGGGCAAATTTATGGCAATTATATTCAGCAAAATGTTTAGTAACACGAAAGAAGTCGGAGAAATAGATTAAACGCTTATTTTATGGACTATTAATACAATAAATAATAATACACACAATAAAAGGTAGTGATCAGTGGAAACAAAAAAATTTGATTACTTTTAAACCACATGTAAATAAAACTAAACAACAAATAAAATCTTGTATTTCACTAATCGTGTGAAAACTCATTGAAAACTTTTATCATAAAAATCTTGTGAATCTATTTTAAATAAATTTCGATTTTATCGATAATATAATAGTATTTATTATAAGAGCACTTCATTTCAACCATAAATGCAGAGATTTATTAAAAATAACAAAAAACTATTGAAAAGTTAATTTTAAAGTGAAATGTTTGGCCCTAAAGCCAAACACACACTTTGTTTTTGAACCTAATCTACAGTATTATTGAAATTTATTATATAAAATAGGTTTTGAATTAAACACAAATAAATATTTAAATAAAATAAAATTGTGAAAAACAACTGTTGAAACAATATTTGCGAATTATAATAGTCGTGAAGACCTCAATAATGAATATAACAATTTACATAATTGCTTTTACAATAATGCAATGCAATATTGTACCTGGGACAATGTGCCCCAGTGTATCTGCGGTAATATTTGTATTTATAACTAAAATAAATACTAAATATCTAGCATTTCGTTAAATAATAAGAGTAATATTGAACACAAAATGTGCACAATATATGCTGTTATCTAATAGTGTACACAAAACATGCAAACCTTATTTACATAGAAATTGCTTTCTATTCATTATTTTTCAATTATATTTTTATTAATGGAGAAGAAGAATTTAAATAAGTGTTTTACAAACATTCAAATATAATACAGCATAAGATATCCATTATTATTATTAGAAACTTTACGGACAAACGAAGTCTTAAAACATATATTTATGTGATTTTTAATACTTGAATGAAATTATTTATGGAAATAATAAATCT
>CAJPIZ010000599.1:2941-20593 GCA_905368565.1 Medioppia subpectinata
TGAGTTTGAAATCTGTGTCCAAAGCGCACGCCTTCACCACTCGATTGTATTTCTCTTCATTATATTGAGAGCCAAACAGAATATTCTGTCGAACACTCGCTATGAAAGCCCACGACTCCTGCGGCGCGTACGACACCCGACCCCTCACTACCACTCGACCCGACACTAGCGATATCTCATTCAGTATTGACATCAATAGTGAGCTCTTTATAAGTTAAATAATAATTAGTAATAATCGTAATAAAAATTCATATATTAAAACCCATACCTTTCCGCTGCCAACCGACCCGACGACAGCCAACAGTTGTCCGGGTTCTACACTCAGACTAATGTCCCGAAGCGTGGGTTCAGTCATATCCTAATGAATATTAAGACAAAATGAGTTGATTTAAAACCCAACTAAACATTATTAGACACATTAAAATGCAGTAAACAATTCATACTTTATTCCAACGAACGCTCATATTATCCATAAAAACGCCTTTTTCTTTATTACTAAAAGTGTTTTCCATTACTCCGAGAATTATCTCATTTTCTCCCGAAATGAACGCCTCGTTGTCTTTCCCTTCCCTCTCATCCAAACCACTCATCTCTTCGAGTAATAGAAAATTCTATGAAATAAAACAATTTTATATTTCAAATTAAATAAAAAATTATCAAATCAATTGATTACATAAATTGACCACAATCACAGCACAATTACCTGGATACGTTTGATGACTATGATTAACTCGCTGAGAGCGGCTATAGCCAGGGGTGCGTTCATTCCTATTCCCCAACGCAAGGCATTAAAGTAGGCAATTGTGGCGAACGCCGTCTCCGCCGACAACTTCTCGCCCATCAGTATATATGTTAGAAAACAGGCGTATATTATAATCCGTATTAAAACAAAATACAGCGAAAGATTAACGCCTTTCAAAAACTTGATAAACGGATTTGTTTTACTTCAGCCCTGATATTAAATATACGTATATATTATTTGTTTAATAATTACAAACTATATGTTTACTAAAAACTATTATTTGTGTCATTACTTGCGAGCGATTGCCACCAACTGTGCGAAGGGCTGTTCCCAGGCGTACATCTTTATGACACGCATTCCGGCGATAATCTCTTGCATTAAACGGATTCGACTGTCAGTTAATTCGGCCGTCTTTTCCCGTATACTTCCAAACATACGACTCATTAGTACTTGAAATGGTATAAACAGCGCGAGTATTCCCATTCCCGTCAGACACGCCCACCGCAAGTGTGACCACAACAGGTATAACACAATCGCCGACTGCAGTGGCGCCACAAACAATGATCGCGAATAAATTGCAAACTGTTATTTCAAAATAAAAATTACTTTGGTTAAATACACTTTACATCGTTATGTTTAATAATCTAGATATCTAGATAGATATTAATATTCAACATTTAATTGAATATTGAAAAACATTTATACTAAAATACCTGATCAAATCTCTGTATATCGTTGGACATAATGTTCAATAAGTGGCCACCAGTTGTTTGTCCGAGTGATGAATGACTTAAACGCAGTAACTTTAAAACGAAATATATAAAAATCTATTAATTATAAAGTTTACATAATATTTTTTACATTAAAATTATTTATTAATTTTCAATAAAATTACAAAAGTATACACTTTTATTAAGTAATACCTTGTGGTAGATTAGGGCACAACAAGCGGCCCGTATTCTGACCCCCACTTTGCTGAACGCGGCCCAATTTAGATTTAGGACAAACAGGTATATACTTCCGGTCAACACAATACCCACGGCTGCCCATATGGCCCACCACTGGCTAGTGTTGGGGTCATTGTTGAAATATCTCACCAAATAAACTATACAATACGACTGAAACAAACTCAGTCCCAATTCCTGTTTGATTGGAAATATTTTTATAATAATTATTTTTAATATAATCTATGTATATTTTACCTTGATTGCATCGGGGATATAAAGGACAATAAGTTCGGGTCCGAACGATGTGAAAATAGCCCACAATAACGATGATTTGCCTTTACTTTTCAATTGATTATTCCATTCGCTATACAAATACATACAAATCATTATATTGAAGAGCTTAACCCCTCGTTGACGTCTGTTTCTCGTCCATTGGAGTGTCGGCAACTATTGTCTCTCATTGGTAGTGGCGGAGACTTCGAGGGGCGCTCTACCTGAAACTCTATTACTCATAATGTATTCAATTAATACACAATTGTTTATATGAAACACAGTTTAATAGCAATTTATAAAGTTTACATTTCACACAAATAGTTATAATAGGCAAATTAGGAGTTACTCTTAAGAAGTGTGCTCTCTACGATCCGAAGCCCAAGCTTAGCTTTTAGGTAATGAAACACAGTTTAATAGCAATTTATAAAGTTTACATTTCACACAAATAGTTATAATAGGCAAATTAGGAGTTACTCTTAAGAAGTGTGCTCTCTACGATCCGAAGCCCAAGCTTAGCTTTTAGGTAGAGTATTAGGGTTTATATACACCGGGCTTTTGATTATCAAACATATTATTGGCTACAAAAATCACCCCATAATCTATGCTATAAAATTATTGGGTAAAGTGACAATAGAACAGTACTGATGAAAACGTTTACAATTAATTGTCGGTGTATCTGTTAGAGATAAACAGGATATTTGAGTATAAAAGATAAATTTTGAAAGGATATCAGTATAGCTCTACAATATCTATTCACTGATGTCTCTATGACTTATGAACGATGAGATTCAGTCAACATATAAAATAATAGTTATTATGAATGATATCAACTGTTGATTGTTATAACATTCTATTCAGTGATTGTCAGTTGAGACTCGAAATGAACACTTCCCGAGTAAATCCTGTCCCGGATTTAGTCCACGTCTCTCCAATCTAAAAGAGACCGTTTACTCTATGTGCACAAATATTTTTAAACGGCCTCATATTATCATAGTTGTTACAAAATGATATGGTTCACATGTTGTCATTGGTTAGAATATAAAATTCAACTATAATTTACCGTAAAGTTTTAATTATAATTAAATAAAAATAAATATTTATTTTTTTAAAATTTGTATTTATTAATAAAACCGGTTCTCATAATTTTATTTTAAAACATTAATAACAATTAAATATATAGTTAAAACATTACATGAATTTAGATAAACATTAAACAAGTATAATTAAGACGACATGAGTCTAAGGCCAGACGTATACAAAGTACTAAATCTTTTGCGGACATTTCCTCTCATTATATATAAAATATATTTACTTTAAAGTAAAAGTGTACATTTTACATTACATTATTATAAGAAGAGAGAGAGAGAGAGAGAGAGAGAGAGAGATGACAAAAATTTATATATTGAAATTTGATATTTTTAAAACAATTAAAAGAAAATTGACAATAATATTAAACATAAAATAATTGGCGTAAAATTACTCATTTTACTGAATAAATTTAATAAGCAAGAACATTTTAGAGAACCATAAGATTGTGACGTAAGATAGTTACTATCATTATTTATTATCAGGATTGCGACCACCACGAGAACCATCAGAATTATTACCACTTTGACCACCACGTTTACCACCACTTTTACCACCACGTTTACCACCACTTTGATCACCACGTTTACCACCTGGTTTACCACCATCATTATCACCATCATCATGTCCAGAATTACCACCATCACCATGTCCAGAATTACCACCATCACCATGTCCAGAATTACCACCATCACCATGTCCAGAATTACCACCATCACCATGTCCAGAATTACCACCATTATCACCATTATCTTTTTTATTACGATTTTCAAGCCACTTATCTTTGTTAGGCTCTTTGCAATAAGGTGTCTTGTCTTCTATGCCATTGTCGTCTGTATACGTCCAGCAAACTAGCGTTTCAACGCATTTTGTTTTGCATGCGTTTTGATTCTTCAACTTTACCCATTTGTCGGCCATCAATTGATCAGGCACCAACGCTACCACTACCACCATGGTCAACATTATTGCCACCATGTTCATGTTGTTATTGTTGTATGTGTTACTTCTCGATGCTTTACAATTAAACTGAGAAAATGTAATTTTCAGTCTAAAAATGTTGATCACATATGGTATTTTAATTAATTTAGTAGTTATATTTATGACGTGATTTAGTAATATGATAACTTGCTAGTTTTAAAATTGGCACATTTATTCAATTTTATTGTTCTTGTATAACAATAAAATTGTGTTATGAATAACTCCCGTGTAATATAATAAAACATTATAATGTACATTATATATTGGTATATAAATATTTTGTGCCCATTCATACAAATAATAATGTGAATTTAATTAATTTTTATGTATTTTCAATTTTATTTTTAATTTAAATAAAAAATTCAATAGTTTATAAATTGGTTTTTTAAAATATAATTAATTACCAATACAGAATTGATTTAATTCACCTTTCACTCTATCACTCACTCACTCACTCTCTCTCTCTCTCTCTCTCTCTCTCTCTCTCTTCTTATAATAATGTAATGTAAAATGTACACTTTTACTTTAAAGTAAATATATTTTATAATGAGTAATTTTACGCCAATTATTTTATGTTTAATATTATTGTCAATTTTCTTTTAATTGTTTTAAAAATATCAAATTTCAATATATAAATTTTTGTCATCTCTCTCTCTCTCTCTCTCTCTCTCTCTATCACTCTCTATCACTCTCTATTGCATTTGAAACTAAAATTCAAAATATAATTAATATTCATAAATATTTTATATTTATGATGTTAAAACAAATCAATAATGGGTTGATATGTAAGTTATATTTTACAATTATCATCCACAATTACTGATCATTACAAGCAAAATTAAAATGATAGTGTGTTTTTATAATGTAAATAAAGAATTGACAATGTAAAAACGTTAATGAGAAAGATGGTTAAATTCTGGTGCAGCAATATTAAATTTATAATTAATATGGTAATATTTGATAGTAATCTCAAACACCAATACAATGGCAGTAATTATATACGCAAACAATAAAACAACAATAATATTAGTGAACAACTCGTCGGCATTGATATTGCTATGCATGTAATCGTCATAATTAAAGTCAATGGGTTTTAGTAAATGTTCCCGGCGTACATTATCCTGGTCAACTATGCCCTCGATCATATCGTGATGGTAGAATAATCCAGTTTCGGCAGCCTGTTTAAACCTAAAATATTAATCAATTTTTTTAAATTATTTTTAATAGGATAACAATGTTTACTATTATTATATATTTATAATTTATACACGCTATTTAAATCAATAATTATAAATAAAATACACAAGTTTAATATATAAATATTAAAACATGATAAATAATTAATAAATACGCACGCAAATAAAATGTGCTTGGTATATTTATGATCACGGCGAACCAGGTAAAATAAAAACATGTTCATATAGACATCATTGCTTGCAGATAACCAGTCCATGTAATACCCCCTTAAAACATGCATTTTCTCCACATGAATACTGTGAGTGATCATGATAGCTTTACCATATAAAACATCGCGCAACATTTCCTGATTGTACATAAAATGCCACGCGTTAATATCTATCCCAATGTGTCGGCCATAAGCCACGGTTCTTTGGTATAACTCATTTAACCATAGTGGATTGTCTTGCATTTCCAAATCACCTTTGTCAACATTGGCCGCCACCCATAAACCATCCCTATTGGTCAACACATCATTCATTGAGTTAACAATAGCCCCGGGTTTAAACCTGATGTAGATGTTCAACAATACTGCAATAAAAGCTTGGGTAATCACGTATGCGTTCAATATCCATACGTAAACAATGATGATAATTGTAATGACACGTGACGTGGGCTGAGATGTTCCTGTATGCAGAAGTTTCTTAAAAATTTCTGACGATTGATTGGTCAACGATCGATACACCGCTTCCGTAGCCCTAAATACAGTGACCCGTTTTGTGGCGCCCCCTATGCGGCTGATAAGTAGGGCGTTCATCATAGCCACAAGTAGAATGCCCAACCAGATCTATACAATTGATTGTAAAAGTTATATAGTTTGGTCTAAATTCCAATAAAATATAACTAGTTTGCATTATAATAGATGTAATTTATTTTGATGTGTTGTTTACAGTGTATAAGAATAATATTGATTTTTAAATATTATGTATAACTTGCAAATCATAACTGAAGGTATTTTAAGCAAAATATGGTAAATTTTAGAATTTGACATTGTATTGTCATTATAAACGGATAATAATAACATAAACAAGGTGATGATTATATAAAAATTTAATTCACAATTGTTATTATGTATTTTATAAATTATATTTGAGAAATTTACTTGAATTACATAATAATTATTACTTGATATAAGTAGATAATACGTACATGATAATCAAATAATTTGAAAAATGCCAGATATGCGTGATCATTGTTTGATTTTAACCCAGATATAATTTCAATAAAATTGACCCCGCGGATAAAAACGCCGCTAAACCAGTTGCCGCCTTTGCTAACTAAATTATTTTGTGGGTACCTGTTCAGCAATGTTAATTGCTAAAAATATATTTAATTATGTTATAAATATAATAATTATAACATTATATTGTGCTTGTGTAAATACTGTGTCAGGCAAATAGTCCTCGGTTAAATTGATGCCCAGTTTTAGATGACACGTGATAAACTGGATAATTGTCAATCGTATACTATAGTCCATCCACTAGATATGTAATTTTAAAAATTGTAAGCTAGTTTAGTTAAAAGAAATAATTTAAATATTACATACATTTTTGCGTACTGACACAATATCGGTGTTATTAACATAATTATCATTGCAATAATATACTTGATTTTTAACTACTGTAAGTGTAGGTATTACCTTAATTAAATATTTAATATTTGAGCTTATTGTTAGCATTATTGTCTGAATAGATTTATTGTTAAATTAGTTATTGAATCTTAAACAAAATTAGATTGTATTAAAATTAGTATGTTATTATTTATTTATTAACAGGAATAATAATTTACATTCTTATTATTTCACATTTATTATATTAATATAAGTAACATGTTATTGTATTTCCTATTTACTGTACTATCAATCTATTCATCAAAATAATTTATAAAACACAAGTCTTTTATTTATTTTGAATATATTGTTTTAATAATAGTAAGAGTATGGTACATTGCATGGTACACATGTAATTATCATAAAATTTTGAATAGGATAACACAATTTCATTTATTAAATCGATATTACATTAATAATTTTAACATTACCATTAACTATGTGTAGTAAATATTTTATTTTTTAATAATGTTAAAATGTAAAAAAGCAAATTTTACGACAAAAATCTTATACTTGTCAATAATATTTATCAATAGTTCATTTTAACACAATAGACTTGTTTGTGTATCTCAACTAAGACTCTAAATTATATAATAAACAAATACAAAAAATATGAAATACTATTTTAATTTTAAAAATTAAAAAAAATTGAGAATATGCAAATCATTGATTTAATAAAATATTTAAAAAGATAATCTAATTTTTATATATTTTAAACACCAACATAATAAATTCTGTTTTGGCAATTTAACATTAATTTATTTATGACTAATACTATGATAACATTTGTCTACACCACCTTAAACATGAACAGTAATTCTTAAACAGTAATTAAAAAGTTATATAAAGTTTAGAACAGCGATGATCAGATGAATAATGCGCATGCTTGTCGTTTTGTGATTTATTCATTATAAACGTTATAAATTTTGACTAAATATTTTACCCTTTAGTTACTCATAAATATTCATATCTACAAACCCTTCCTTTCTATTTCTATAACACAATATATGAATAGTTGCACTCAATATAATCACATTTGCCCGTAGAAAAGCCCCTGAGCTCATCGATGGTTTAGAATATATTTATACTATAACATTTTTTAATTTTGACGTGATAAATTCATTAGAAAATAAATCATTGTCAAAAAGTTTAAAACACCAACTGTGTTGAAAAAATCTAATAACTTTAACGATTATTACATCGACACAAGCTGTTTATCAATTAATTTTGTATACTGTACAGTTATGGCGAACAGAAAAGAGTGAAAAAAGAGGAAAAAAGTATATATTAAAGTGTAATGGGATATTTAGTGCATTATTAGGTCTGTTAGCGTTACCCAAGAGACACCGACACGGAGATAGACCTTTCTCTTACTATTTGTTTCCGCGGTTTCTCACCCGCCATTAACGTAAAGACTTAAAAACTTATGGAGAGAACACTCCCCGGCTTGGACGAGTTTCTCACCCGCCATTAACGTAAAGCCTTAAGAGCTTATGTTGCACTATATGAAAAAAACCCCACTGTTTGCCTTATTACTTACGTATTTTGTTATAAAAAACATGCACAAAAGTTAATAAAATTTTTATTTCTTATGTAACACTTTTTGATTGCGTTTGAATTGAGAAATTTCTTCGGAATTCTACTTCTTTAATTCATCCCTTTCTATTGATATATTATATGATATAGTTATACAAAAAATACAATATTTTGTTTAAATTTTTTAAAAATAAAAGTGGTCACTGCGGTCAAACAAGAGATTGTCTGGTCATATGAAGTATATCATTTGACTCCTTACAGATTTTACTTATAATTTTTAGTAATAACTTCCGCTTTCCAAATAAACCCAAAAACGCAGTTATGTTGCAATATAGTAAAAAAACACAACTGTTCGCCCTATGTACAGTACACTGTACTGTATAATGTTTACTTAATTATATAAATAGATTAAAAACCAGCTAAATTATATATAATTAATTTACATAAACATTCCTGACAGAGTTCCATTGTACTGCATTACATAGTTTCCAAATAACTAAGATAATTTTCACTAAATAATAAGGCCGCCACATTGGATGATGCAAAGTATCTAGATCATTTTCGTGAAAACTGGATTGAAATCAAAAACGGACTTTACACCGAGTTTGAAGCTATACAAAACTTTTCTCAGTAATTGATTGGGGTCCACGAAATTTGTTTGTTTAACTAAATTTATAACATTATTGACCAAGTATTATAATTATTAATTATATTGTAGTATGTATAATGTTGTATTTATGTAAACTTTATTTAAATTTTATGTTTGACAAAAAATTTATTTTTCATCCGAAATATAATCAAAATTGAAACATTAATAATGATTTATTAAATATCTTGTTTATAGAATTATGTAATTTTTTATTTAATGCTCTCACTTTATCACGATTAAATACTGTCCTAAGTTATTAATTAGAAGGACACCTAGATAAATATATAAATATATATAAATATATTTAACTAGAAACCAAATCACTGTCAGTAAATCAAAACAACGGTTATTCAAAAGTAATTTATTTTAATTATGAAATAATTATATTCTCGTTAACTATAGCTGAAAAGCATTTGTTAAAATAAATTTTTCTTTTATTAATTAATTACTTTGAATAATAAACAGATATTTTCTAACGAAATAACAAATTTATAAATAAATTTAAACGACATTCAAATAATATTATTGTAAATTTAGACAAACGGTTATAACAAATCATATTTGCATCTTATAATTACTCTAATCAAACAAAAGTATAAATACTCACCTAGCTGACACGAAATTTATAATAATAATTATTTAACCAAATATTACTAACCATGATGTCAGCAAAAATTACCATTGCCATTGCAATGTTATGCCTATGTACTGTCCAAAGCGCACCCGCCGGTGCCGACAATTATCAGCTATTTTCTGAACTGTATAAATGTATGGTAGATAACAAAACGACCGCGCTCATCGCCAATAACGCGGACATCTGGGTGTCCAACGGTAAACTAATGGCCGATGCGATGGCACAGTTGGCCGCCGAGACGGACAATTTCAACTATGCCATGGCCTCCGACGTGGCCGACCTTATGCGCTTGCTGGACGGTAATCTAGTGATGTACACCAAGCACAATTTGGAAAGCACCCAGGGCCATTCCGACTGGGAGCTCAATTATAATCAACGTGTGTATAATATGCGGGATTTGTTGCGCCAAATGGGTACAATTATGCATGATACATTCGCTGGACAACCCGGTGGCGACTCAGGCCACCCGCTAAGCGATTTAAAAGTGGCCTTGCCCATTTACGATCGGCTTATCACCCAGGTGTATCCGGAGCTGGACGAGCCCAACGAGCGCGCCTGGATTCTATGCGCCTCCACCTGGTTTAGAGATTTGCATGTGGGTCTGGTAAGGGCTATAGACGCCAAAGCGGCCACCTTGGATGATCATAAATACCTAGATGATTTTCGCAGCACATGGAATGAGTTTTTGGGTCATATGGCAAATGAGTTTGCCACTACTCAAACTGATATCTAGATCTAGATTGAATTGCTATTTTTAAAAATTCTCTTATTAGTTATTGTTATTATTAATAATAAAATAATTTAATAACTTATTAAACATTAACGTTAATGTATTAAAACAACTTAAATTTATGCTTATGAAATAAATTTTATTTGCATTTGAAAAATAACTTTACTAACAACAAACACAAACCACTTGGTATAAAATAATTAGTATAGATTTTACAGCATAAATATTGTAAAACACATCTAAACATGTTTATAGTTTAAACTTTAAAGTATTAAGTCTAAGTATGCAAAATAGCGACTGTCTCAATAAAATCGGGATGGTTGGTCACTATAATCCAAACACAAATTGATCAATGTATAAATGCATAACAGTAATGATCATTAATTACATATTTTTCTTGAAAATAATATAATACTTTTCTGCTAAAATAATTTATTAATTATGAGTTTAAACATATTTTCTTCTATCATGAATCATGATTACAAGTGATTATGTTATTCACAAATTGTCAGCGTTTGAGTTAAACAATTCGCGCAAAAACTTAATCACTGTATAAATTATGCAGTAAATCTGAAATTATTAAATAAAATTTTAATAATGAATTTGTAATATTTCACTATTAAACTAATTGTGCAAATCATAGATTTAATAAAATATGTAAAAATATAATCTAACTTTTGTATATTTTAAACACTAACATGATAAATTCTATTTTGGTAATTTAACATTAATTTATTTATGATTTATACTATGATAACATTTGTTTACCGTATCTTAAACAGGTTCTTTAGAATTAAAAAGTTATAAAAAGTTTAAAATAAACTTTTTTTAATTTTGATGTGAAAAATTCCGAACGATCCTATAAACCACATTCTTCATATATGAATCGTGGTTAAAAATCTAATAAGTTTACCGATTATTACACAAACACAAGCTGTTTATCAATTAATTTTGTATACATTATAATACTTAATTATATAAATAGATTAAAAACCAGCTAAATTATATATAATTTATTTACATACACTAAAATTCCTGACAGAATTCCATTGTATTGTATAACATAGTTTCCAAATAACCAAGATAATTTTCACTAAATAATAAATTTACAAATAATTCTATCCTAGTATGGGTAGTAATTGAAAATTAAATTGAAAATTAACATATACACGTATGTGCATAAATAAAAGCTAGCTGCATTGTTACACTCAACCGCGTAATTGTTGATAATTATTTTACTACAGTATTAACATAAAGCAAAACTAACCATGATTGGAATGAAAATTACAATCATCATGCTAAGCCTATGGAGTGCTAACAGCTCAACCGAACCACCTGGCCATTCCGGACCATTTTCCGAGACTGTCAAATGTTTCTACGACCGCAAACTGACCAACCTCATTGCAAACAACAGCGATATATGGTGGACAAACAGCGCCCAAATGGCCAGCACTATGGACCAGTTGGCCAGCGAAACGGACAATTTTAATTACGCCATGCGCACAGACATCGCCGACCTGATGCACCTGATAGATGGCAATATGGTAATATGGACCAAGCACAATTTGGAGAGCACCGGGGAGCATTCGGCCTGGGAGGTCAACTACAACCGGCGCATATACGCCATGCGGGATATGGTGCGCATGATGTCCGACGTTATACACCGCGCATTTACTGGGAGACCCGGTGCCGACTCCGGGCACCACCTAGATGATTTAAAAACAGCCATACCCAATTACGATCGCATTATGACCCAGGTGTACGAGGCTTATGACGAGCCCACCGAAGCTGGTTTTATAGTGTGCGCCTCCTTCTGGTACAGCGATCTGACCGCCGGTGTGTTGCGGGCCATCGATGCCAAGGCCGCCACATTGGATGATGCGAAGTATCTAGATCGTTTTCGCGAAAACTGGATTGAAATTAAAAACGGACTCTACACCGAGTTTGAAGCTATACAAAACTTTTCTCAGTAATTGGTTAGGGTCTACGAAATTTGTTTGTTTAACTTTAATAATATTGACAAAGTATTATAATTATTAATTATATTGTAGTATGTATAATGTTGTATTTATGTTAACTTTATTTTAATTTTACGTATGCAAGATATTTTTATTTATTTCTACTCTACTGTATAAATAAAATGTTATTTGATAAGTAAACCTTAAGCTAAAAATTTAATTGTAATTATATCTCAAAATACTGTATTAATATTTTAATCATGGCTTTTTAATTTTAATTATTACGGTTAAATACTGTCTTATATATTAATTAGGAAGACACCTAAATATCTATAAATAAATTTATTTAACTAGAAACAAAATCACTGTCACTAAATCAAAACAAATTATTCAAATTAATTTATTTTAATTATAAAATAATTATATTCTCATTAACTATATCTGGAAATGATTGAATGAATTACTGTTTACTATTTAATTACATTGAATAATAAACATATATTTTCTAACGAAATAATAAATTTATAAATAAATTTAAACGACATTCAAGTAATATTAATGTAAATTTAGACAAACAATTATAACGAAGCATGTCTGCATCTTAATCAAAACAAAAGTATAACTACTCACCTAGCTGCCACGAAAATAATAATTATTATTATTTAACAAAATATTAAACTAACCATGATGTTAGCAAAAATTGTAACTGCAATGTTATGCCTATGGACTGTCCAAAGCGCACCCGCCGGTGCGGACAATTATCAGCTATTTTCCGAACTGTACAAATGTATGGTAGATAACAAAACGACCGCGCTCATCGCCAATAACGCGGACACCTGGGTGGCCAACGGTAAACTAATGGCCGATGCGATGGCACAGTTAGCCTTGGAAACAGACAATTTTAATTATGCCATGGCCACCGACGTGGCCGATATTATGCGTTTGCTGGATGGTAATTTAGTGATGTACACCAAGCACAATTTGGAAAGCACCCAGGGCCATTCCGACTGGGAGCTCAACTATAACCAACGTGTGTTTAATATGCGGGGTATGTTTCGCCAAATGAGCACGATTATACATGATACATTTGCTGGACAACCCGGTGGCGACTCAGGGCACCCTTTAAGCGCGTTGAAAGTGGCCTCGCCCATTTACGATCGGCTTATCACCCAGGTGTATCAGGAGCTGGATGGGCCCAACGAGCGCGCTTGGATGCTATGCGCCTCCACCTGGTTCAGAGATTTGCATGTGGGTCTGGTAAGGGCTATAGACGCCAAAGCGGCCACCTTAGATGATCATAAATACCTAGATGATTTTCGCAGCAAATGGAATGAGTTTTTAGGTAATATGGCAGATGAGTTTGCCACTACTCAAACTAATATCTAGAATCTAGATCTTTAAAAATGGGAATTCCCATTTTTAGAATTCTTTTATTAATTATTGTTATTATTAATAATATAATAATTTAATAACTTATTAAACATTAACGTTAATTTATTAAAGCAACTGAATTTTATGCTTATAAAATAAACTTTATTTGCATTTTTAAAAATAACTTTAAACAACAAACACACACAACTTGGTGTAGAATAATTAGTGTAGATTAAGAGACGTGCGAAAATTGAAGGGAGCTAAACAATATTGACGTGGTTTCTGATTCACCATGTTAACTCGTTAACATTATATATGATTAAGCCATGAATAAGGTATAAATTACAAAGCATATTAAAATACTGTGTACGCCTAGATGTACGCACACAATCTTACTAGTGTAGATTTTAAAATATTGTAAAACACATCTAAACATGATTATAGTTAAAAGTATTAAATCTAAGCATGCAAAATAGCGATTGTCTCAATAAAATCGGGACGGTTGGTCACTATAATCCAAACACAAATTAGTCAATGTGTAAATGCATAACAGTAATGATAACATTCTTATTATTTCACATTTATTATAAATTATTTACTAATATAAGAAACATATTATTATATTTCCTATTTACTGTACTATCAATCTATTCATCAAAATATTTTATTAAACACAAGTATTTTATTTATGGTGAATAGATTGTTTTGGAGATAGTACGAATATTGTAATTATCATAGAATTTTGATTAGAATAACAACATTTCATTTGTCAAATCAATATTACATTAATAATTTTGACATTACCATTAGCAGTTCCTATATGTAGAAAATATTTTATTTTTTAACTTCTTATTAAAATGTTGAAATGTAAAAGGATGTTAATTGTAATGTAATGGTAATAAAATACAAATTATGAAAACATTTTTAAAAATTAAATTTAAATTTCCTACAGTTTGTAATGAATGCACAGATTGTGTGGAGTTTTATGAGACTTCAAGACATGGAATTAAATGTAAGAAAAATATGAACAGAATATTAAAATCTGATAAACATTTGTTTGATTTTAATGTAAAACTTTTAATGAATTACCAATTATTGCAAAAAATTAACAAGATTATAACAAAGACATTCTTTTATTAAATAATTGTTTTAAATAATTTATATTTTATTATATTCTCAAACTTGTACTTTCAAATTATTAATTTTTTGAATAAATTATTATTAATACATTATAATCTTAAATTAATGCAATATGGTCAAATAATAAATATCACTGTATCAATTAAGCAGTAAATCTGAAATTATTAAAAAAATTTTAATAATAAATTTGTAATATTTCACTATTAAACTAATTGTGTAAATCATTGATTTAATAAAATATGTAAAAATATAATCTAACTTTTGTATATTTTAAACACTAACCTGATAAATTCTATTTTGGCAATTTAACATTAATTTATTTATTATTAATACTATGATAACATTTGTTTAAACAGGTTTTTTAAATAAAAATTAAAAAGTTATAAAAAGTTTAAAATAAACTATAACATTTTTTAATGTTGACGTAAAAAATTTACTAAAAAATAAATCATTGTCTAAAAATTTGATACACCAACTGTGTTGAAAAAATCTAATAAGTTTACTGATTATTACATCGACACAAGCTGTTTATCAATTAATTTTGTATACTTTATAATACTTAATTATATAAATAATCTATCTAAAGGTGTTTAATCTAAACACCAGCTAAATTATATATAATTAATTTACATAAACTATAATTCCTGACAGAATTCTATTGTACTTCATTACATAGTTTCCAAATAACCAAGATGATTTTCATTTAATAATAAATTTACGAATAATTTTTATAGTTTATAGTATACTCTGTAGGTAGTAATCAATTCAATTGAAAATTATTAATTTATATTAAATTTTATTAAAATTATATTAAAATATTAATTTTCATGCGAACAATGATCAAAATTAAAACATTAATAATGATTTATTAAATGTATTGTTTATAAGATTATGTAATTTTTTTTATTTAATGCTCTCACTTTATCACGGTTAAATACTGTCCTAAGTAATTAATTAGAAGAACACCTAGATATCTATAAATAAATATATTTAACTAGAAATCAAATCACTGTCAGTAAATCAAAATAACGGTTATTCAAATGTAATTTATTTTAATTATGGAATAATTATATTCTCATTAACTATAGCTAAAAATCATTTGTTAAAATAAATTTTTCTTTTATTAATTAATTACTTTGAATAATAAACAGATATTTTCTAACAAAATATCAAATTTATAAATAAATTTAAACGACATTCAAATAATATTATTATAAATTCATAACAGTTATAACAAATCATGTTTGCATTTTATAATTACCTTAATCAAACAAAACTATAAATACACAAAAATTCAGATAATAATTATTTAACCAAAAATTAAACTAACCATGATGTCAACAAACATTGCCATTGCTATTGTAATGTTATGCCTGTGGACTGTCCAAAGCGCACCCGCCGGTGCCGACAATTATCAGCTATTTTCCGAACTGTACAAATGTATGGTAGATAATAAAACGACCGCGCTCATAGCCAATAACGCGGACACCTGGGTATCCAACGGTAAACTAATGGCCGATGCGATGGCACAGTTGGCCGCCGAGACGGACAATTTCAATTATGCCATGGCCACCGATGTGGCCGATCTTATGCGCTTGCTGGATGGTAATCTCATAATGTACACCAAGCACAATTTGGAAAGCACCCAGGGCCATTCCGACTGGGAGCTCAACTATAATCAACGTGTGTTTAATATGCGGGATTTGTTACGCCAAATGAGCACAATTATGCATGATACATTTGCTGAACAACCCGGTGGCGACTCGGGACATCCGTTAAGCGCGTTGAAAGTGGCCTTGCCCATTTACGATCGGCTCATCACTCAGGTGTATCAGGAGCTGGATGAGCCCAACGAGCGCGCATGGATTTTATGCGCCTCCACCTGGTTCAGAGATTTGCATGTGGGTCTGGTGCGAGCCATAGACGCCAAAGCGGCCACCTTAGACGATCATAAATACCTAGATGATTTTCGCCGCACATGGAATGAGTTTTTGGGTCATATGGCAGATGAGTTTGCCACTACTCAAACTAATATCTAGAATCTAGATCTTTAAAAATGGGAATTCCCATTTTTAGAATTCTTTTATTAATTATTGTTATTATTAATAATATAATAACTTATTAAACATTAACGTTATTATGCAACTGAATTTTATGCTTATAAAATAAACTTTATTTGCATTTTTGAAAATAACTTTAAACACCAAACAAGAAACACACACAACTTGGTGTAGAATAATTAGTATAGATTTTAAAATATTGTAAAACACATCTAAACATGATTATAGTTAAAAGTATTAAATCTAGGCATGCAAAATAGCGATTGTCTCAATAAAATCGGGACGGTTGGTCACTATAATCCAAACACAAATTGGTCAATGTGTAAATGCATAACAGTAATGATTACATAATCATTTTTGTTGAAAATAATATAACATTTTTCTGCTATAATAATAATTTATTAATTATGAGTTTAAACAAAATCTACCATAAATACAAATAATTATGTTATATACAAATTGTCATCTTTCGAGTTAAACAATTCGCGCAAAAACTTAATACTTTCATATGATTTGTGTGATATTGTTTGACTCAAATCCATGGCATGTATTACAGCGAAGAGCGGGTAAATGTCCACAGCGTTGGTATAGTTTGGCAAATGTTTCAAAGCCTATTGAATTTAAGCATTTGATAAATAATTGATAAATACACAATTCTCTCTCTCTCTCTCTCTCTCTCTCTCTCTCTCTCTCTCTCTCTCTC
>CAJPIZ010000600.1:0-22654 GCA_905368565.1 Medioppia subpectinata
ACACATGACATGACTTACATTTTCGCTACATTTTTATCGCATATTTGTATTACTTCTCAATTAGTCTCCGCTTTTAAGACGCTCTCAATATTTTCATTGATTGTATAATCGATTCATTAATTGATTACTTCTTTCAAAGAGTAGTTTGAGTTTTAAACAACTTTTAATACTTCACTACACGTGACATGTATTTACACTTACACTGGTATACAGTGTACACCACTTATACAACACCCCAACTAAATGTTGTAATTAGTTATCTGTTATAATTAAAACTTAGGTATAAGTGAATTAATTATACAGTGTTTTAATTGTGTTAATTAAATACTAACAGTTTGGGTACATTATTGAGTGTAATATTTGTACATTGTATAAATTTCATTACTGTATACAAGTATGTGGAAACTTTACCACAATCTATAAATACCATTACAATAGATGGCATTCAACGACAAAATCATTGATAGATTGAGAAGAAAAAAGTTTGCAAACTATTTGTTTCGGCGATTGGTTTCGAAAGCAATGCTTTTTTTATTCGTAAATAATTTCTAAACTTTTGTTTGGCAGACAATCAATCACTTCGACGATTGTCTCAATCGCTTCAACGCCCGGACCTCTTGTATGACAGTTTTGAGTTGTGCTCTCACTTTCTTCATCCAAGTCTCGCTCCAAGTGGTGGTGATGTCTGCGGAGTCCACGTCTTCGGTGTCGCCAATGTTTGCCACGATTGGTGTGTCAAAGATGTGTCCGTCATTTGCCAGCCATTTCTTGTGACTCTTCAGCGACCAAATGAGTTGGCGATAGAAACCAAAAGCTGTCACCCAATGGTCGCTGTCCTGAGCCGTCTTCGGGAACCGTTTGTCTGTCAAATACATATAATAACAATTGGCCATTAAATACAGGTCTTCGAGATCGAGTTCCGGTTCACCAAAAATGGGCTCAAAGTGATGGCTATAAGCGATAGCTTTGTCGAAACGCTTGATTCCCACATATATTCTGATCAATTGTCGGATACAATCCATAAGCGGCTGACTTTGAAGACAGACGTATTGAAGCAGAATATTGAGTGTCTTCTCGCAGATCACAATTGAGAGGAATGTGTTGTGATTGTTGTCCACATTGAGCGCCATTTGACTGAACATACATTTACTGGACTCCACTTTAGCCATAGTTTGGCCAAAATTGCGATACTCTTGACCGCACTTAAGGCAGCAATGGTTTTGCTTCTTGAAGGCATAGGTGAAGACAACGGGTCCGTCACAGCCATTGCACCGAATGGCCATATATTCGCGGGACTCTCGAAGACACGAATCGCAGCCGCAGTTGAAGAAGTAGTGCTTCTTTAGTCTCTGTTGGCGAGCAATGAATGGTTGGGTTCTGATTGTGGGTCCGTATGTGTGATGAATCTCTTGACCCGCTTCGATGTCTTCAGTGGCGGTCACAACGAAGTACCGATTAGTGAACCCCCAGTGGGCGTTGGGATTACACGAGTGGTTCACTAGCGATCCGATTGGGTTTATACCACTGCCTACTGTTGTCCAGTCTGGAGATGACACCCAACCGAAGACATTTGTGTTCACTTTTCGGATTAATCGCAGACAAATCACTGCCAACGAGACAAACGAATCCAACTGTCGCTCGACATCGAAGTCAATCTGTAGGCTATAGTCGAAGAGAAGAGCCGTATTGATGGCTCGGATGTAATGAAAGATGTCTTCCGGCAATTCGTGTTTGTTGTGGTGATCGCTGAGAGACATGAATGCCTCGAATCTATTCAATTCTTCCTCTTCTGACGATTCAAACGGCGAATTCTGTGTTGAACTCAACTTCTGTCGGCGTTCAACGTATGGCATGATATCAATGTCTTCGCTGTTTTGTTTCAAATAATCGATTGTATTCTTGAAACCGAATCGAGAGATAATGCGAAACGTGTGGTGAGAGGAAGGACTCGATTCGTAGATATGACCGGCGATTCCGCACTCAAATCGATGGAACCCTTGATTCGCTTCTGCCATACAGTGATCGTCACAGAAGACCACTTCATCGCAAGCCATACACGGCGTGAATCGGGTGCCGATTTTGGTGTAACAATTGGCGCAATAGACGAGCTGTGAGTCCATCACTAATCCACTGTACGGTCGCTCCACTATCAGAACCGTTCCCTTTGGGATCAACTCTTTGGCGCACATGTGGCGACCCTTTTCCTTAGTTTGTCTGATTTCGCAGTTCGGATGAAGCCATAGATCGGGTCCACTGTTTGGCTTCTCTTTGGATGTGTGAGCCGTTGTCTGATCGTCGCTGGAATCGGTGTTCTCTTCGTCTGTGTCTTCATCTGATTTCAATTTCTGTGAACTTTTCTCGAGTTTGCGAATCAAAGTCTGTTTGATTGCATCGAGTCTTTGAACGGATTTGCGATCGATTGCCAATGTTTTGGCTTCAATTTTGGCCAGTATTTGGTCCATAGCGTCGACAGACTCCTGGATTCGGTCCAAATGTCTCAAACAGTAGACTCTATGCAAAAGCATTTCAAACGTTTCGCACAAATCGATGGATTTGTTTGCGTCGAAGAGCGCCAGAGAATAGTCTTCGCACTGAAAGCTGACCGCAGATCTCGACGCGTAAGCCAGCGATAGCTCGCGAGACAACGATTCGGCATTTGACGGATCGGGAGCCGACACTATCGCCTAGAAATAGATAATAATTAGTTATGGATTCAATAAAATGGTTCACAAAGTCATACATAAGTGAAGGATTCAAAGGCCGAGTGATAATTTTGATCGCCAAACAAATCCCTTCCCTGAGCCATGAAATCGCGGGTCTTTTGCAGGTCTTTGTTGTGTTCGCGACGATAATTGTCGCACTTCTCGAATAGATTGGCCCGAAATGTCTTCACCGGACATATTTGGGTCAAAATGAACGCAATCTTCTCTTCGTGTGAGTCCGACGCCAAGAATTGTGGGCTTTTAATGGCTTTTTTGTACATTTCTTCCAATTCCTCGAAATCCTCCATCTTTTAGGTCTCTTGTCTTCAGATAACTGCCAAATGTGTGCACTTTTTCCGATTCTGTATTTTGAGTCTAAAACAAACTTTTCAAAAATTTTATTCTTATGTTAAACACAATAATTGGTTTCACTTTAGTTCAACAATTTGTTTTGAAAAGTTTTATAAATAATTTTAACGCANATTATAATTTAGGTATTCATTGATTTTTGAATGTAAACTCTTTTCTATCTATTGATGGAAACGATTTTTTGTGTAAAACCTTTTTATTAATATAAATATATTGTATAATATTATTGACTATTGAATTAAGTGAACGATTAAATAGATTAATTAATTGTATTATTTATGATGAAAAATAATTGACAACAAAATGTCATTCAAATAAAAAAAAATTGCAAATGATTTTTAAATATGCGTTAAAATTATTTATAAAACTTTTCAAAACAAATTGTTGAACTAAAGTGAAACCAATTATTGTGTTTAACATAAGAATAAAATTTTTGAAAAGTTTGTTTTAGACTCAAAATACAGAATCGGAAAAAGTGCACACATTTGGCAGTTATCTGAAGACAAGAGACCTAAAAGATGGAGGATTTCGAGGAATTGGAAGAAATGTACAAAAAAGCCATTAAAAGCCCACAATTCTTGGCGTCGGACTCACACGAAGAGAAGATTGCGTTCATTTTGACCCAAATATGTCCGGTGAAGACATTTCGGGCCAATCTATTCGAGAAGTGCGACAATTATCGTCGCGAACACAACAAAGACCTGCAAAAGACCCGCGATTTCATGGCTCAGGGAAGGGATTTGTTTGGCGATCAAAATTATCACTCGGCCTTTGAATCCTTCACTTATGTATGACTTTGTGAACCATTTTATTGAATCCATAACTAATTATTATCTATTTCTAGGCGATAGTGTCGGCTCCCGATCCGTCAAATGCCGAATCGTTGTCTCGCGAGCTATCGCTGGCTTACGCGTCGAGATCTGCGGTCAGCTTTCAGTGCGAAGACTATTCTCTGGCGCTCTTCGACGCAAACAAATCCATCGATTTGTGCGAAACGTTTGAAATGCTTTTGCATAGAGTCTACTGTTTGAGACATTTGGACCGAATCCAGGAGTCTGTCGACGCTATGGACCAAATACTGGCCAAAATTGAAGCCAAAACATTGGCAATCGATCGCAAATCCGTTCAAAGACTCGATGCAATCAAACAGACTTTGATTCGCAAACTCGAGAAAAGTTCACAGAAATTGAAATCAGATGAAGACACAGACGAAGAGAACACCGATTCCAGCGACGATCAGACAACGGCTCACACATCCAAAGAGAAGCCAAACAGTGGACCCGATCTATGGCTTCATCCGAACTGCGAAATCAGACAAACTAAGGAAAAGGGTCGCCACATGTGCGCCAAAGAGTTGATCCCAAAGGGAACGGTTCTGATAGTGGAGCGACCGTACAGTGGATTAGTGATGGACTCACAGCTCGTCTATTGCGCCAATTGTTACACCAAAATCGGCACCCGATTCACGCCGTGTATGGCTTGCGATGAAGTGGTCTTCTGTGACGATCACTGTATGGCAGAAGCGAATCAAGGGTTCCATCGATTTGAGTGCGGAATCGCCGGTCATATCTACGAATCGAGTCCTTCCTCTCACCACACGTTTCGCATTATCTCTCGATTCGGTTTCAAGAATACAATCGATTATTTGAAACAAAACAGCGAAGACATTGATATCATGCCATACGTTGAACGCCGACAGAAGTTGAGTTCAACACAGAATTCGCCGTTTGAATCGTCAGAAGAGGAAGAATTAAATAGATTCGAGGCATTCATGTCTCTCAGCGATCACCACAACAAACACGAATTGCCGGAAGACATCTTTCATTACATCCGCGCCATCAATACGGCTCTTCTCTTCGACTATAGTCTACAGATTGACTTCGATGTCGAGCGACAGTTGGATTCGTTTGTCTCTTTGGTAGTGATTTGTCTGCGATTAATCCGAAAAGTGAACACAAATGTCTTCGGTTGGGTGTCGTCTCCAGACTGGACAACAGTAGGCAGTGGTATAAACCCAATCGGATCACTAGTGAACCACTCGTGTAATCCCAACGCCCACTGGGGGTTCACTAATCGGTACTTCGTTGTGACCGCCACTGAAGACATCGAAGCGGGTCAAGAGATTCATCACACATACGGACCCACAATCAGAACCCAACCATTCATTGCTCGCCAACAGAGACTAAAGAAGCACTACTTCTTCAACTGCGGCTGCGATTCGTGTCTTCGAGAGTCCCGCGAATATATGGCCATTCGGTGCAATGGCTGTGACGGACCCGTTGTCTTCACCTATGCCTTCAAGAAGCAAAACCATTGCTGCCTTAAGTGCGGTCAAGAGTATCGCAATTTTAGCCAAACTATGGCTAAAGTAGAGTCAAGTAAATGTATGTTCAGTCAAATGGCGCTCAATGTGGACAACAATCACAACACATTCCTCTCAATTGTGATCTGCGAGAAGACACTCAATATTCTGCTTCAATACGTCTGTCCTCAAAGTCAGCCACTTATGGATTGCATCCGACAATTGGTCAGAATATATTTGGGAATCAAGCGTTTCGATAAAGCCATCGCTTATAGCCATCACTTTGAGCCCATTTTTGGTGAACAGGAGCTCGATCTCGAAGACCTGTATTTGATGGCCAATTGTTATTATATGTATTTAACAGACAAACGGTTCCCGAAGACGGCTCAGGACAGCGACCATTGGGCGGCGGCTTTTGGTTTCTATCGCCGACTCATTTGGTCGCTGAAGAGTCACAAGAAATGGCTGACAAATGACGGACACATCTTCGACACACCAGTCGTGGCAAACATTGGCGACACCGAAGACGTGGACTCCGCAGACGCCACCACTTGGAGCAAGACTTGGATGAAGAAAGTGAGAGAACAACTCAAAACTGTTATACAAGAGGTCCGGGCGTTGAAGCGATTGAGACAATCGTCGAAGTGATTGATTGTCTGCCAAACAAAAGTTTAGGAAATTATTTACGAATAAAAAAAATCATTGATTTCGAAACCAATCGCCGAAACAAATAGTTTGAAAACTTTTTTCTTCTCAATCTATCAATGATTTTGTCGTTGAATGCCATCTATTGTAATGGTATTTATAGATTGTGGTAAAGTTTCCCAACATTTATATACAGTTATGAAAATTTATACAATGTACAAATATTACATCACAATAATATACCCAAACTGTTAGTATTTAATTAACACAATTAAAACACTATATAATTAAATCACTTATATTTAAGTTTTAATTATAACAGATAACTAATTAAAACATTTAGTTGCGGTGTTGTATAAGTGGTGTACACTGTATGCAAGTGTAAGTGTAAATACATGTCACGTGTAGTGAAGTATTAAAAGTTGTTTAAAACTCAAACTACTCTTTGAAAGCAATAATCAATTAATGAATCGATTATACAATCAATGAAAATATTGAGAGCGTCTTAAAAGCGGAGACTAATTGAGAAGTAATACAAATATGCGATAAAAATGTAGCGAAAATGTAAGTCATGTCATGTGTTGTCATTGAAAATGCATTCAATCCTAACGTAATGTTGAACTCGACTCTCAATTCACTTCACTTTACAGTTATATTCAATAATAAGTAATAAATAATTGTTTTATTTTTGTTATAAAAAGACAAATAAAACTTTGATTTTAACTTTCAGTTCAAAAGTTCATTACAATTGCCGTCAAATGAAAGTCAAGTGATTTCTCTCAAGTGTTTTAATACTTTCGCAAACGTTGTGTCCATTTCTTTGACATCAAAATCATCAGTATTTCGGTTGACATGTCTTCGCCCGACAACACCATCAGACAGTTGGCCATCGGATTCGTCGATCTGATGGCCGGATCAGCCGGTGATACACATTATACTTAACCTTAACTTTATTTCAACAATTGATAACAAAATTTGTTTGTTTGGTATCTGTGTATCGATTAATACCCTGATGTTTGCGGTGATGATTGACGGGTTGGTTGTGACTGACAGGGGGTGTGGCCACTGTATTGGTCGGACAGCCGTTGGACACAATCAAAGTGAAAATGCAAACGTTTCCCCATTTATACAAAAATACATTGAGTTGTTTCCGACAAACAGTGCTTAAGGTATGCCATAAATATTTGCGACAACTTTTGCATCACTTTATTAATGATTTGATTGACTGATAGGACGGTTGGTTTCGCGGTCTCTACGCGGGAACGGCGCCCGCATTGGCCGCTAATGTGCGGCTCTTAAGACACGACAAGACACGGATGCCAAAGACAGTCGTTTGCCACACAATACACTCTGTTTGCGTTTGGACATGAGGGTAACTATTGCGTTACCGTCCAGACAGGTGAGGTACAGAGACAGTCTCAGTTCCTGTTTATATACCTGTTGTCCGCAAACTTGTTGTCCACTTATTTTTCTATTTCTTTTACTAATGATAAGGTTTTTTGTGTGATATTTAGGATTTTTTGCCGCATTTTTCTCGTCATTCACGTTATGTCCGACAGAACTAATAAAATGCAAATTACAGGCACTCAGGGAAACAGGAGGCGTCACTAATATGTATGTTAACTAATACTTATCATTCAATCAATACTATATCTTATCTAATAATATGTATTGTCTTTTAATGATCTGATCAGTGGTTCCGTTCAATTGACGCGACAGATACTACGCGACGAAGGTTTGCATCGATTGAAAATCTATTACTTTATATTAAATGACAATTAAAATGCAATTTAATGTACATTTTGCAGGCATTCCCGGCATGTTTAGGGGTCTGTCCTCTACGATGGCGCGCGAAATGCCCGGATATTTCTGCTTCTTTGGCGGCTATGAGTTGGCGAAGAATGTGTTGCGAAAGGATCCCGAAGAACAGAATATAGGTATTTGAGTGTCACTTGAAGTTGAGGTTCATATCTGTGATTGACATGAGTTGTGAATTGATGTCAGGATTGGTGAAGACGATACTCGCGGGCGGATTCGGTGGCATCTGTTTGTGGACTTCGATCTTCCCGTTCGATGTCGTCAAGTCTCGCATTCAGATCGAGTCGAGTCGCGACAAATTGGTTACTGTTTTGATGCGAATCGTACGGACAGAGGGTGTGAGGGGTCTGTACAGCGGTCTGACGCCCACTCTATTGCGGACATTCCCCTCAACCGGCGCTCTCTTCGTCGCCTACGAGTACACGAAGGAAACGCTGACAACAGTCGTCGACAAAACACTTTAACTTTAATTAGGATTAGATTTAAATCATTATTTTTATTAAAACGTTTAATATATGACATTATTTTAAACTATAGTTACATTTATATATAAATGAATGGAAATTTATTTTTCTATTTTAGATATTCTGTTTGTAGTATTGTTTGTATTGAGAGTTGTTTTACTATTTTATAAGTATTTAATTAATTATATTAAATGAATGGCAATATATTACAATAATAAACATCTATTTGTTTTAACCACTGTTTGAAACTTTATTGCAAATTAAAATAATTTTATTGTAATTATTAAATTTAAACACTTTTAATTTGTAAATCAGAACAGTTGAGCACTCTATTCACAAATGCACAAATTTTCAAATTATTTCCTCAACTCTGACTCTATACCAAAAAGTGTTAATTTTATACAAAAAATGAATGCTTTTTGAGGTTCAGTCATATTCTGGAAATGTTTTGAACCAAGAATTTTCCTCAACTCTGATTATACGGCAAAAAAGTGTTTTAATTTTATACTAAAAATGCATGCATTTTAAGGTTCAGTCATATTCTGGAAATGTTTTGAACCAAGAATTTTCCTCAACTCTGACTCTACACCAAAAAGTGTTTAGTTTTATACTAAAAATGAATGCATTTTAAGGTTCAGTCATATTCTGGAAATGTTTTGAACCAAGAATTTTCTTCGATTTTGACTAACAGAAAGTTTATGAACTTTACATAATTCGCATTTTATATTTTATCAATTTGTATAAATGTTACTCGAGTTTAAGTATACAGTATTCTTAAATTATGTTTTATTAATTTACTGAAAAATTTATTAATTATTTACAAAATAACAAAAAATATGAGAAAAATACATTATCGAAATTATATGATAAAATTGTGATTTTATCCACAATTTATTGATAGTTACAAGAATTGTATAAAAATTGCAATTAGTTTTTCAATATTCAATTAATCTGATTGAGAATATAAGGCAATAATTTTGGATGATTTCCTAGCGTTGAGGCTTTATCCCAATTGTGGTCACAACTCATGCCTCGAAGTGAACCCCATTCGCGACACTAAACTCAGACTCAGATTCTGTACACAAAAAACTAATTGAAAAAATTGCTGAAAACTGTTACCAAAAAAAACATAACTATTATTGAATTGAATGCAAGAATTAGTGCACAAAATGTCTCGAGAAGTGAATTGTTGTCACAATTCATTTCAAACCATTCTTTCGTTAAGTGTTTATCGATTTGAACGCAAAAAGTCGGACAATATTTACCACAACTCACACAACAGATAATTGTCACCAAACGGTTCCCACACTTCGAAGACATGTTCGCATTCACTCATTCTATCACTAATTGGTAGGCATTTGATCTCATTATCACTTCAAACACACCAATCATTGTTTAATCTCTTTTGCCAATCAAACAGTCCATCGATGGTAACAGCGATTCCGATCGTAGGGTTCGGGTTGTGGTCGTGGAGGAGGCGTACGACCGCTCAGTCATCGGCGCAACACTCGTGGCCAGCAATGGGTCGGTCGATGGGATGGCCGGCCCTCAGGAACTGCTCACTGGCGACGAGTACACCGCAGTTCGCGACCGACAAGAATCTGTTGCCACACGTTATCATTCAAGTGAAGTTCACGAAGACTATAGAGAAGCCATACGACGGACCCAACCATATGCTCGGCTCCGGCTTTATTGTGGACAAGAGTGGAGTGATTGTGACGACCACTCAAACGGTGCGCAACTATTCCGAAGTTTACGTCCGATTCCGGGGCTCCGACAGGAAGTTCGCGGCGCGAGTGTCCGACCGCTTCTACGTCCAGGGATTGGCGCTCATCCAACTCATCGATCAACAGCCGCCCAAAGACAACGTGTTCGGCAGCGGCGGCGAGTGGCCGGTCGTCCACTTACCACAAGTCGACGATCGCAGGAGACAAGCGCTATCCAAGGCGTCCGCCAGCGACAGCGATGTGCCCGACGTGAAAGACGTGAGAGTAGTGGCCGCCGGTCACGTGGTGTACGCCGTGACGAATCCGCGCTTTGATTACCACACATGTGTGACCAAAGGCATCATCGCTGGCGCACCCAAAAAGGGCGGAAACGGACCGCTCTGTCAGTCCGAACACACCTATTGGAAACACACGGCGGCCGTCAGCTCTGGCGACACGGGATGCGCTCTCGTCGACAACAAGGGAGAACTGCTCGGCATGAATGTCACTCAAACCGCGCGCAACACTGTTTTCTGTCTTCCCGTCGATTATATACTCGGTATGTGTTTGTATATTGGGTGGTGTCGGCGGACACCGCTTACCGGTGCCCTCCGTGTAAAGCCATGACTAGAACAGAGCACTAATGAGTTGATTGCATTCACAGCGTATGTGTTTTCACGGGAATCCAAATTCGGCTCATTTCGAGTGACGCCCAAAGAGAAGTCGATCGGAGCGCTGATCCATCTCTTAGACCAAAGCACTTACAATGACTACAATAAGTACGCCGTGAGTGAGCAGAAGGCCATTCCTCAACAATTCCCGGGTATTCTGGTCTGGGGTACGGATATAGACTTCGACAGAACGTATGGCTAGAATACTATCATTTGAAGGCATAATTAGTGATTTCCTATGCATTGGTTATATAGCGGTAACGCAGATCTGCAGCGCTTTGATGTGATAACACATGTGGACAACAAACGGGTGGTAGACCTGCACACCATGTATACAGCGTTGGACAGATTGGACAATGTGAGCGTCACTTGGGTTAGCGCCAGTGATGGCCAAACCCGCACGGGTGTCATCAAGAAGAAAATCATTGGTTGGGAAATGGTTTAACAAATGGTCTAACAATACATCAAAAGTTATTTTTAATTACTTTTTGTTATCATTTTGTTGTTTGCGTTTATGTTTTAACGTTTTGTTTCTTTGACCACAATTTCTCTCTCATTTCATTCACGAATTGTATATTTATTTAGTAATAAATTCTTATAAACACTTGATTATGGTTTTTGTGATTCATTTATGCCATTGTTTTTTACTAAATAATTATTTTTGAATAGATTTTTGTAATTAAATGTTTAGAAAATCTAAAAATAAAACTTCGTTCAATTGATCACTCATTTAAATAAATGGATTAAATTATCCAAATCTGAAGATTACGTAAAAATAATAAATTGTGTTCATTAATGACAATACAAATTAAAATCAGTCACAAAATTATGATAATTTGTATTCAATAGATCACTCATTTAAATAAATGGATTAAATTATCCAAATCTGAAGATTACGTAAAAATAATAAATTGTGTTCATTAATGACAATACAAATTAAAATCAGTCACAAAATTATGATAATTTGTATTCAATCTGTAATCACCACATGATATACAGTATAAGTGCTATGAATGCAATTAACCATTGATTTCATTGTTATCAGGAGTTATCCAAAAGGGTTTCGTGAAAATTGAATTATAAGACTATTTGTTGAATATATAATAAACTAATGTTTTAAGTAATTCATGGTTTCGGTTGTAATTTAACACATATTCTATGCGAACGTATTATTAGAGAAATTGAATTTCACATTAAAATTGCAAAATTGATGCCTTTGTCGTGAGTTTGCAATCAAATTATTAATTCAATGATATATTATAATAAGTATTAAGAATCGTAATAAAAATCAACAAAAAATAAATCAAATTTAAAGATAAAACTTAAATATAGATTACATTTGTATAATTTAGTTAATGCTTTGCAATCATTTAAATATTTAACTATAATATCAAATATTATCGCTTATAATGTAATTTATAAAAAATTAAAATTATATATTCTATAAAAATAATACATTAATAAATGTTTCGATAACTTTATAATAAAGTTATGTTTATTATAAACAAATCTAAATTAGGATTAACTAATGATTAGATAAATATTTTTACAATTAGCCAATTAATTGACTCAATGATTGGTTACATTTAATTTCAATCATTAAAACTTTGTTTTATTGTTGATTTTCTGCCAGAAATTAATCCAATTTTGTATTGATTAGAAAAAGTAGATATAATATGATATAAGAATGCAATCAATCAGATAATTGTATACAAGAAATAGTGAATGAATGGGAAAAAATGTAATTACAATTTGGCAAGTTCTTTCATTTTGTTGTTTCATTTAAATAATTTATATCTATTTCAATGGCATATAAGAGGGGCGGAGAGGGGACTGACTAACTGACTGCCGGTGCGATTGATTTGGATCTGATTTTTTGTAATTGAAATCATTAAATCACTACTTTTATAACTTTCCGTTTAATTCATTGACGGCTTCACTCCTGACATCTGGCGATTGTTTCGCAATTCATTTGGTTTTGCATTTCAACACCAGATGTCTCTCATTGTCCACAACTGGTGTTCGACTAACGAAACACAAATTCTGTGTTTCGCACAACAGATGTCGCGCTCGTACTCATTGTCCCAATAATTGTTTCATTTAAACGCCAAGAAACGCGGATCTGTTGAAGAATACGTGAAGAGTCATAAAAGCCAATACTCGGGTCTAACGAAAGAATTGCCACAAAAATGTTCACTTATTAACGTTAGAGCACTGGAAGTGTTTTTAGACTTTGAGAACATCGAGTAAATCACAACAACTTTACATCAAATGAATTGTTAAACAGAATCCAAAATTAATGACAAAAAAATCATGCATTTATTACTTATAAATGTTGTTTTGTTTATTTAATACTAAATGCTCTGAAATATGACTTATGGCGTGAAAGTTACGATTTAAAATGTATTTCTAAATAATAATTATTAATAATTAGAGTATAAATTGTGGACAAAAAATAAGTCTTAAGAAATCGATGTTAAAATGTATTTTAAATCCTATATATTAATTAAATTAATTCTGTGGAAAATCCACTAACAATTAAAAGCAGTGCATGCAACAATGGTTTTTGATTTAATTAATTAATTTTTTAACCGAAAATGCGAGCGCGCGGGGATTTTCATTGTTGTAAAAACGGTTTTTGGGCCCAAATTGCAAGCGCGAGGGACTGTGATTGTTGGCCACAATTCCCATTGAGAAGACAAAGTAAATAATTTTAAACATCCCCTCACCTAATACGGTGCTTATGATGGCCGGGGCAGCCAAACGGGTGTATAACTATAACCAACGCCTCGGCCAATGTACTAACGAGACGCAGGCTATAACCAATGATCTACCCAATGTGCCCAGAGATTGGGTATAGTATCTACGTCTCCCAGCTATAACCAACTATTCGGGCAATGTACTAACGGGTTTCAGGCAATAACCAATAACCTGCCCAAGTTACCTACGGGTATTGGTTATAACCAACGCCACAGGCAATGTACCCAAGCCTCCCAGGTATAACCAACGTGTTGGGCACCGTACCCAAGTTTCCCAGGTATAACCAATGCCACGGGCAATGTACTCAGGCCTCCCAGATATAACTAACGCCATAAACAATGTACCCAAGCCTCCCGTGGATAACCAATGCCTCGGGAAATCTATCCAGGGATACCACGGTATTATGACGCCAAGTCAATTGTTTCAACGCGTTATAACTTGCAATTTTAAATTGCCACTTTATAATGGTTAAGTTATATTAGGTTAGGTTAAGTTAGGTTTTGTTCAAATTAGGTATGCAGGTAGGGTTGGGCAGCGTAGATTTGAGAGAACAGGGTCATGTAATTGCTCAAAATATAATGGTTACAGGACGGGTAATAGGCTAGTTATACTTTAATAAAATTGAAGTTTCCATTCAATCCAAGTCTTTATCCAAATCCTCTTGAGTTACGTCTCGACTGACGACCGCCTCCGCGTCCACCGCCTCCTCGGCCGCCACGACCTCCGCCTCTATTTCCGCCACTTCTCCTCCACCGCCACCACCACTGCCTTCACTCTGCGATTCTTCTCTCTTTGCGCCGATTTCTCGTATTCTCATTGGACGGCCTAAACCACGGATCAAATAGACATCAGATGATTAGTGATATCTAAAGCTCAGTTGGAGTCACAGTCGAGGGGAACGCCGTTATACTGATTCATGGCTTTCATGGCATCGAATTTCAACTCAAACAAGAGCTCAGCGGTGCCTAAAGAGCGTCCGTATTGGTCGTAATGGACGGTCACTTAAATCACTTGTTTTATAACTTTGCGTTTAATTCCTTTAAGGCTTCACTCCTGACATCTGGTGATTGTCTCGCAATTCAATTGGTTCTGCATTTCAACGCCAGATGTCTCTCATTGTCCACAACTGGTGTTCGACTGACGAAACACGGATTCTGTGTTTCGCTCAACAGATGTCGCACTCGTACTCATTGTTAACACAAATTGAATCAAAAAAACAAAATACTCGTAAAACAGAATCAAAAAAATAGAAACAATATTCAAACGAATCGTTATTTTATTGAAACTTCAAAAGAAAGTGTTGACAACTAGTCGTCGCCATAGCAACCGCCGCCACCGCCGTAGTCGTCGCGCGCGGCCTGCAGTTTGATGAGGTCGTCGATGCGGAGGATCGTGATGGCGGCCTCCGTCGCGAACTTCAACGCCTTGATCTTCGAGACCGAGGGCTCGAGAACGCCGGCCTTGACGTTGTCGCGGACCACGCCCTCCACCAGATCCAGACCGCAGTGCTTCAGATGCTTGTGGTCGGGCTTGTGTTGCGCCGCGTTGTGGTACGCGCGCAGTTTGGCCACCAGATCCGTCGCGTCCTTCGCCGCGTTCACGGCCAGCGTCTTCGGGATGACGAGGAGGGAGTGCGCGAACTCGGCGATGGCCAGCTGTTCCCTTGAGGCGATGGTCGTGGCGAACGTCTCCAGATAGACGGAGAGCGCGGCCTCGACTGCGCCGCCGCCCGGCACCACGCGCTTGGACTCGAGCACGCGCTTCACGACACACACCGAGTCGTGGAGCGAGCGCTCCATCTCGTCCAGAAAGAACTCGTTGGCGCCGCGCAACACGATGGACGCCGAGTTGCCGTTCTTCGGCCTAAACAGTGTTAGAGTGGTCAGTGGCCGGAGTGGAACAGTGGCAATACTGACCCCTTGATGAGGATGAGCTCGTCGTCGGACACGCGCTCCTGCGCCACCTCCTCGGCCTCGCCCAATAAGGAGGCGTCGAACGACTCCTCGCCCTCCATGTTGGCCAACGAGAGCAACAATGTCCCCCCAGTGGCCTTCGCGATGCGCTTCAGGTCGACGCGGCGGCACCTGCGCACAGCCATGACGCGCGCCTCCACGCAGTACTTCTGACACAACTCGTCGACGGCGCCACTGGTCAGGATCACGTTGGCGCCCGCCGCCAGGATCTTCTGCAGCCGCTCCTTCGTGATGTCCTGCTCGCGCTGGCGGATGGCCTCCAGGTTCTCGGGCTTGTCCACCAGCACCTGCACGCCCAGCTTCAACTTCGCCTTCTGCAGCGAGAAGTCCAACAGAGCGATCTTCGCGCCCGTCACGCGCTTCGGCATTCCTGCGCACAGAGATGGTTAGCGGGGATCACGTGACAATCAACACTACCTTGAGTGGCGATCATGCAGTTGAGCGCGAAGCCCCGCACGAGCTGCGACTCGCGCGTCGACTTCCCGTTGGCCTTCAACACGCGGATGGCCTTGATGGGGTAACAATGGCCGCCCTTGCCGTCGCTCGTGCGCACGATGTTCACCGCGTCGACCACCATCTGCGCGAAGAAGTCGGCGTCGGATCCGATGAGCTTCGACGCGAGGGACGTCTTGGCGGCGTTGAGCACGCATTCGGCGCCCAACTCGTCGCTGCCGAGCGTCAGGTTCTCGTTGATGTATTTGACGGCCTCTTTGCACGCGAGGCGGTAGCCGGCGATCACGGAGGTCGGGTGGATCTTGTTCTGCACCAATTGGTCCGCGTTGCGCAACAACTCCGCCGCTATCATCACCTGTCGGCCAGAAAGAGAAACACAGCGTTAGTCACGTGATCGCTGAGAGGGGCTCTGATTGGCGCGTTCGCTGTCTCCCGCTCTATAGACTCGTCTCCATTGGGGGCGAGAAAGGAGTCAAAGTTGACGGGAGTTGAGAGTCTTTCACACCGCTCACCACACTAGTGGTGCCGTCGCCCACTTCCTGGTCCTGGAGTTGCGCCAAATCGACGAGCACTTTGGCCGCCGGGTGCTCCACTTCCAACAGGCCCAGAATGGTGGCGCCGTCATTGGTGATGGTCACGTCCTGCGGGAGAGGGCGGGGGTCAGTATTGCGGGGTCAAAGGTCAGGTACAAACCCCGATGTCGTCGACCAGCATTTTGTCCAATCCGATCGGTCCGAGCGACGACTTGACCACGTTGGCGATCGCGGCCGCCGCCATCACTAGAGGGAGAGGGAGTGTTAGTGATGGGAAGAGCTGTCATGGTTTGGTTACCGTTTTGCGTGCGCACAGAGTTT
The DNA here is from genome assembly GCA_905368565.1 of Medioppia subpectinata. Taxonomy (NCBI): domain Eukaryota; kingdom Metazoa; phylum Arthropoda; class Arachnida; order Sarcoptiformes; family Oppiidae; genus Medioppia; species Medioppia subpectinata. The sequence continues at coordinate 16,718 of CAJPIZ010000600.1, forward strand.
CCCGAGACTCGAGAGCCCGAAACGGAGAGAAGGCTTTGCACTGACATCGCGTTCTTTATAAGGAGTGAATGCGTTCGCGAACGGCGTGACGCCAGAGTGGGGGTGGGGTGCGAGCAGTGTTCTGTGGCAGGGGTCGGCGTTTGGAATGAAAGCGTAACGCTTGTTGCGAACGCGCCTAAGAAGGCATGTTTTGTCGAGTGGAACGCGAGAGACATCTCTCGCAGAGATTCGCAACGAATTCAATCTTTGATTCAGTTTTCGAATCAAAAGAAGAATTTTTTGAAGATTTCGAAGAAGAATTCGAAATTCATTTTTCGAATGATTTCTCAGTTTTGGCATAAAATCGAAAATTGTGTAAAATTTTGGATAAAATGCGAGAAAAAGAGGTTTTTATTGAAAAACGAGAAAAAGAAAGAAAAATGAAACCAAAAAAGAGTAAAATTACAAAACAATAGAAACGAATCGCGAGTTTCAGGAAAATTGAGAGAAAGTGAATCGAGTGTTGAAATCGCGTGAAAACCTGTTTTGCGTGACATTGAGTGAAATGTTGAGACATTGTTGTCGTCGCGATATTTGCAGCAAAATCTGCGTTTTCTGTTTCGGCCTTTTGTTCGGAATTCTGGTTTCGATTTCCATTTCGAGTCTCTTTCGAACCGAAAGTGAGTTTTTTGACTCGAATTTCGAGTTTTGAGTTTCGATTCGCTTTCAGACGCGACCAATGCCACTGTTGTCATGACGACCGGCGCTCAGACCGCGGATCACGTGACGGAAGAGACCGAAAGGACGACAAGAATAGAAATGGAAATCAGAAGAGAAGAAGAAATGAGTTTCGAAGGAATTGCGGAAAAACGGAATAAAAACGAAACTTTCGGCCGAAAGACGGAAACACTTGTGGTTTCGACAGAAGAGACGACAGAAGCGCCGAATTCGGGAAACGAGACGACAATCGGAGCGCAAGAAGAGAACGGAAGAAATGAAACTTTTGATTCGACGACACTTTCTTCTATTCCGTCAGAAATGCTGACCACAAATGACGTCATGAATGACGACACGAGAAATGTTTCGAAAAGTTTTCTGAATTGTTCTGACAATGAGTTCGAGTGCGGGAATGGAAGCGCGTGTGTGTCGCGCGAGCGCCGCTGCGACGGCCTGTGGGACTGCGCGGGCGGAGAGGACGAACTAATGTGCGATTCGCGGGTTTGCGGCGAAAGCGAGTTCAAGTGCGAGAACCGCAAACAGTGTCTGGAAGGCCGGCAGGTGTGCGATTGGGAGCGCGACTGCGACGACGGCAGCGACGAGCGCGACTGCGGTAAGAAGTGATTCTTGTCTTCGTGTTTGACTCTTCCTTCTCTTTGCAGTGAATCGCGAGAAGTGCGAGGCTTTGGGCAAATTCTTCTGCGATTCCGGACTTTGCATCGATTCCAATCTGAAGTGCGATTCCGTCGACGACTGTCTGAACGGAACGGACGAGCGCGCGTGCGACGACGCGTGTGCGGCCTTCCGCTGCGACAACAGCGCGTGCGTCGAGAGGCGCCGCGTTTGCGATGACGTCGACGATTGCGGCGACAACAGCGACGAGTTGTCGTGTCGTCAGTGCTGTCGTCGCGTGTCGTCTCTCGTGTCGTCTTTTAACCGACTTTTCTTGCCTTTCAGTGAAAAGCGACGAAAAAGGATTCGTGTTTCGGAACCGAAACGACACGTGGTTTCCGCTGTGCGTCGGCAACGGCTTCGGCGACAGCGACGGCGACGCCCTCTGTCGGCGCTTCGGCAGAGAAGCAGTTCTCAACTTCACTCTCAAGAACGACTCCTTTTGTAATTCGAACGAATCGTCGGTTTCCGTGTTTTGCCGACACTTCGAGTGCGAGACCGGAGAAGGCGTTCCGAAAGCGCTGCGCGTGAGCGACGGCCGCAACGAGTGTTGGGCGCACGCCGTGGCCGCGCATTGGCTGCTGACGAGCGCGCGCTGTTTGACGTGAGCGCAGAGAGAGATTCTTCTTCTTCTAATTCCAATTCTCTTCTGCAGAACTCTTGGAAACAACGTTTCGGACATTTCTGTGGACAACGCGACGACTGTGGAGCGAATGCACACTCACTTCCGCTTCTCGCACTTCCGGTCGCCGCGAGTGCCCGACTTTGACTTCGCGTTCGTGCGCGTGCGCGCGCCGATGCCGCGAGTGACGTGTCTGCCCTCGCACCCCATCGACACGTCGATCACGTGTTTCGCCGCAGAGACGGCGTTCCGAGTGCTGGAGAGCGGCGTCTGCAACGCGAGACAGCACTTCGCGGGTGCGTTGACGCCGCGCCACTTCTGCGCCGAGCGCGCGCGCGGACACTGCGTCGCGATCGGACGGCCGCTGATGTGTCTGTCGTCGGCGAGCGCGTGGTATTTGTCGGGCTTCGCGAACTACGAGTACGGCTGCGGCGGCGCTGATCACGTGACTCGTCATCCGACGGTGTTTTCGAACGCGTTTTCGATCAAAGCGTTGACCGAAAGAGTCGTCGGTTTCAGAGATTATTTGACTTTCGATTCGAAACTCTTTCAATGAATAAATGCTTTTATTGTCGAAAATGAATTAATTATTTGCCAAACTTTGACGTCAATGCAAATTAGAAGAGAAGAAAAATTAGTTTCGAAAGAATTGCAGAAAATTGGAATAAAAACGAAACTTTCGACCGAAAGATGGAAACAGTTTCCGAAGAGACGACAGAAGAGGTCTCAGAAAGGAGTGCGAACACAGCGCTCGCGCGGACGACAAGTGAAACACAAACTTTGGAATAAATGAATGCATTTTTTGAAGACAGAAATGGAAACAAGTTTTGAAACAATTGCAGAAAATTGGAATAAAATGAAGACAAAGAAGAAGAGAACGAAGACTCGGAAGAAGACATTCCTGAAGAAGCAATGATTGATTGATTTGGAATCGACTCTCGAGACAAGAATTGAGATTCGATTCACTTTTGAATTCTTTATTTCATTGAATTTTTTAATTATGAAAACTTTTTTCCTTTAATTTCGGAAATATTTATAAAGTATTGAAAAATTCGAAAACTCTTTTAAGAAAGTTTTCAATTGGTAATTAAAAAACTAATTATTAATTATATAAAACAGTTTCGTTAAAAAATTTTCAAATTATAAAAACTATTAAATCACAAACAATTAACTAATAAAACAATTTTATGAAAGAAACAAATAAGAAAAGCCAAAATCATTACAAAGTTTTGCATAAAAATTATCGTAATTTAATCACAAAAATGGGCTCAAAGTGATAGAAAGCCGTCTTCGGGAACCGTTTGTCTGTCAAATACATATAATAACAATTGGACATCAAATACAGGTCTTCGAGCTTCGGTTCACCAAAAATGGGCTCAAAGCGATGGCCATAATCGAAACGCTTGATTCCCACATATATTCTGACCGTCGGATCCATAAGCGGCTGACTTTGAGGACAGAGAAGAATATTGATTGTCTTCTCGCGGATCACAATTGAGAGGAATGTGACTGTTGTCCACATTGAGCGCCATTTGACTGAACATACATTTATTTTGGACATAGTTTGGCCAAAATTGCGATACTCTTGACCGCACTTAAGGCAACAATGGTTTTGCTTCTTGATATGATAATAATGAGCAAAACATAAATCATTTAAATTATAAGATTAATATAGAAAAGATTATGAATTAGATTAATGAGTGTCTTCGAAGTGTGGGAACCGTTTGGTGACAATTAGCTGTGAGTTATATATTGATCACTAATTCAATAATTATATTAATGAAAAGAGAGTGAGTTTCACTTCAAACGACGTCTCTATCGAAACGCGATTCCAATTCATAGATAATTCGTCTAATAATTAGATTCTCGGAGAATGTCTTCAATTGCGGCAAATATTGGAGACAAATGTCGATAAAACCAAAGTCGAAGAGAATTGACACTAATTTCACTTTTTTTAGCACAAGTTTTGGATTAAAACTGTTTCCAAAATGCAAACAAAACTCCAAACTTTCGTTCAAAAGAATTGAATTCATTTCGGAATCGAATAATTCGTCGCTTAATATAAAAGTCTCTCTTTCTTCCTCTTCTGTCACCAAATGTCTGATAAGTGATAATAATTGCGGAAAAATGTCGTCGTTTTGCGACAAATGAATTGACTTTAAGTCCATTTCGTTCGACAGAAGAATGAGAAACGCTTCGAAACTCGTTTCCGATTCTATTCTCGTCTTCCTTTGGATTTCGTTCGAAAGCGAAGAGTAAAACAAACATTGAGTTAAAAACACTAAATAAGATTCGAGTGAAGAGTAATTTAAAAGTCATCATTAATTCGTTGATTGTTGTCGTCTTTCGGCGCCGAATGTCGTCGCGCGTCGTCAACAGGTAGGAGAGGGCGAGCGCGAGGACGAAGTGGCGATTCTAGGGTTTGCGGCGAAAGTGAGTTCAAGTGCGAGAATCGTAAACAGTGTTACCTATTGTTTAAACCACTGGTGGCCGAGAACGGCGCCAATGGTGAACCGCTTCTCCACCTTTCTCTCCAGCATTAGTTTGAGTAGCTCTTGAAGGAGGGGCGGAACGCCGGCCATGTCTTCGTGACACGTGTTGGCCATCATCTTCTTGTGGACGGGCTTCATCTCGGCCTCCGTGGGCGTGGCTGCCAATGGGTAGGGGAAGCGGTGGAGGCGACCATAATAATAGCACACGCCGAGCGCCCACACCTCTCCCGACATCGGCTGGACATCATTCGACGACTTCGCTGTGGCTTTGCTTCGGTTAAACATCTCTTCTAAACAAAACAATAACGAAACCCATAATTAGAGCATTCTTTGGCAAAACTCTCTTTAAACAGAAGTCAGGCTTTATGTGGAAAAACACAACAATTACGGCGCTCGCCCTTCGGACAAACTCTTTATTTATTTTGCTGAGCGCTCGTGACTGCTCCGGCCTCCTCGTGGCGCCACTCGTTAGCGGACGGAAGTTCGCCCCCAACGCAGACAATACCGTTGATGAGACGCTGTTTGCCGCTTGTGGGAGAGAGTCGTGCCGGTCGTGACTGCGCGGCCGTCTCCGTGGCGTCCGAAGCCCAGCACCGAACACGTGACGCGAGAACACCTGTGAAACCTGTTGTGGAATGTGTTGGGTGTGAAGGCACTCCTGCACTCGTCTTCACTACTGGTGTTCGTCGCGTGCGCTCCACAGCCCGACACTGTGTCCAACAGTCCAAAGGAACGAGAGCGAGAATTGAGCGAACATTTCAAACGTCTTGCGATCCAAAAGAGTTCGAAACACAATCTTTCAATGACTCTCTCTCTCCCTCCCTCTCTATGAGTCTCTCTCTCACACACACACACTCACTCATACTCTCTCTCCCTCGCTCTCCCTCGCATTCCCCCACTCCTCTCGCTCGCGTACGCCTACACTGAGAACGCGGATATGCGTGACGTCACTCTCTGGCCGTCTTTCGGTCATTGTTTCCAACAGAAGCCCAACTGATGCTCACTCTCTCCCGGATCCAGAGAGGCCTCAGCGCATGCAGAGAGCATTGTTGAGAGAGTGAGAGAGCAGTGGTGTTGGCATTGAGCCCGAGGGCGCGCGCATTCATCTCCGCTTTCAATCTCTTCTCAACGATTGCGAGAAACGGCACAAAACACTGACACTGTCTGTGAGCGCGCGACACATCGGAGGCAATAGTGATTAAAGTCGCGAACGAGAATCACGTGACTCCGCGTCGAGTCGTGACGCGAAGGCGTGTTCACAGCGCGAGGGAGTAATTGGCGGCCATTAGAGTGGGGGAGAAGTCACGAGCGCAACAATACTCGCCGCGAATCACGACTTATTTGCATATAATTTGAGAAATTCCTCGAAAAACGTGAATTTTATTTCATTTTTGGCACAAATCACTGCCTTTTCATTGTTGCGATCTCGCGGTCGCCAGAAGTCAGCGACGAGTG
>CAJPIZ010000601.1:0-22644 GCA_905368565.1 Medioppia subpectinata
TAATGTATTAACAATTTGGTTATTTATAACTATAAAAACAGTGTTTGAATTTAAGTATCGCATTACAAATTGATTATAACATAATTAGAATTCTTGTGCAATGAATGCAAAATTATCGTTCATCTCATTCCCCCGCCGTTAAGCTCCCGAACATGGGGTAACCAACATAGAAATCTAGCGATGAGTATAAGACAAAGAGCTGCAAATGATTTTTGAGAAATATGGCTGTCTGTAAATTTAAAAAAATGCATTAGTAAATGTTATCAATAATTTCTCAAGTATAATCGTTGTCGCTTAGTTTCTGGAAAACAACAAATTATTAGTAAAAGTATTTAGCGTTTGAAATTAATATTGAAAGTGATTAAACCCAATTTAGTACAAATTATTACAATTTAGATATTCTTGTTAATTGAATAATTGTACACTTTTTGTTGGGTATTCTGTTTGAGATTTTTAGTATGTTTTTGTTAAGATACTGGTGCGGGACGTGTGGGTACCGGTGCGGGACGTGTGGGTACCAGTGCGGTACAGTTGGGATACGATAACAATACGGTTCGGGTACGATAACGGTAAGGTTCGGGTACGATAACAGTACTGTTCGGGTACGATTACGGCACGGTTCGGGTACCATTGCGGTACGGTTCGGGTACCATTGCGGTACGGTTCGGGTACCATTGTGGTACGGTTCCGTATAGCGCTAACACGCGGTCACGCTCTTGGTTATTAATTCATTTCATGTACAATTGAGGTACGGTTTGAGTACCGTTGTGGTACTATTTGGGAATCATTTAGGTAGGGTTAATGTATTTTAAGATTAGACCCAAACTTGCTTGCATTGTCTTAATACATGTTAGTTTTACCCTGCTTATGACTAGTCGTTAAGATAGAAATCCTGCTCAGTACGAGAGGAACCGCAGGTTCGGACATTTGGTTCATGTGCTTGATCGACCGATCAGTGGCGCGAAGCTACCATCTGTTGAATTATGACTGAACGCAGCTAAGTCAGAATCCAGTGCAATGGTAATAAATGTTCGTGTAGGGCTCGAGTGATGTTCTGGTGACGGTGTTGGTGTATACTGTTGTCGGGGCGTCTGTGGCCGCACATCGGACTGGAGTTTCAGTCTCGTTTGGTATGGAATACCTTGCCGAAGACTCACTGCTGCCGCTGAGCTCTGAAACAGTAGTATTTGTGGCGATCGGATCCGCGACAATGACTAAAGTGGTTGGCTGTGATGTTGTCTGAAGTGGTAATAGTGGCGATCAATACACTTGTAGTGATTGGACTATCATTCGCTTGAATAGTGTCTGCAGTAGTAGTAGTAGTAGTGACCGGAATGTCGGTAGTGTCCGTGTCTTCAGTTGTAGTGACTGAACCGGCATTTGTGACAGTACTGGCATTCGTGATGGTCGGACTTCTACTCGCAATCGTAGCAGTTATGTCCACTGGAGTGGTAGTTGTGTATAATAGTGTGGCCCGACTCGTGGTAGTAATGGTGTCGGCAGTAGTCGTATCTGGACTGACACTGTTTATGACCGGTTGGTTAGAAGTGTTAGACGCGGCGGTAGTGATCGTGGGTGTAGTAGTAGTAGTAGTAGTACTAGTGGTAAGCGTGTTTTCCGCAGCACCAGTAGTGGCTGCAACATCTGTCACAGCATTGAAACTACTGTTTGATTTACCATGAGTGGTCACTTCGGGGCCGATAGTGGTTATGTAGTAGTAATGTCTACGCCTGGACCGGTAGTGGCGGCGGCGCTTGACTTATCATTGATGGCCGAACCGATGGTAGTAGTGATCGAGTCGTCGCCAGTGGTGATGCAAGGCCTGGCATTTGGGACAAAACTAGTTATACCGATGGCCGGATTTGTATTGGTGTTTAATTCAGTGGTTTGGATGTCTAAATTGGAAGTAGTAGTAGTGACAATAGGACTGGTAGTAGTGGTGTCTGGATGGGTAGTATTTATAAACGGCTTATCAGTGCTGATCTTATGGGTGGTAGCGTTCGGGTCGGCAGTAGTTATGACCGAACCAGTAGTAGTGATCGTATTGTTTTAAGTGGTTTTCGGTCTGAAAGTGGTAATCATCGACATAATAGTGGAAACAGGTCTTGCGTTGGTTATCGGGATAGTAGTAGTAGTGATGGCAAAGAGCAATACACAAAACATGTGTGCATTTCCCGATATAATAATGGCATTTTAACGAAATTTTGACAAGGCTTCGAGAAAAAGTCTTAAAACAGTCCGATTGGAGGTCTGTGTTGTGGCGCTTATGACATGAAAAGCGGCTGTACTAGCGTTGGGACTCAATTTATTGCGCTCGCAGACAATGAATAGGCTATACTTTGGAGTATTATCTGATTTTGAGAGATTAATTCGCTAATAGACATCGATTTGACCGATATTTGAAATATAGTCGGCGTTCGAGTAATGAGCCGTTATTTAAAATAATATTATTTTAAATGTTTGAATCGCCAATGAATTGTTTCTTCTCGTTCAGCCATTCCAACACATCAAGCAATCGATGAAATGTTTGGCTCAACTTGGGACCCGATTGTTTGCCCGTAATATCGTAATTCGACACAATATTGTCCATGATTTCTAACACCAGATCCCACGTCATTTCGCTTTCAATGTGCTTCTGGCTGTCGATCAATGCGATTAACGCGACAGACATCCCGAGAGCTACCGATTAGTGTTTGCACTGAAGGGCACTTTTAAAGGCCGGAAGTATAGAGTTTGGGCTGTGTTTGAGGTTCTCGATACGGATCTGGTCCCATAGGGAACGGGTGACGAAATGCACGGCTCCCCTCATTAGAGACGTGTCCTCATAATTGGTCTCATCATTTAATATATACCTCAAGGTCTCGATACATGAATGGCCCAAATATGAAGACAATATGTTTCGCATGATATCAACGCATAACGTGTTAAACGATGTATTGTTTACTCGTTTACACAAAACCATCATAAATGGTGTCAACCATATCGTCGGAGGCATTGATTTGACGAGAATCGCGTCCATTATGTGATATATAGTCTCCTTATTGGTTGTCACTCTTGTTATTAGATGACAGATCTTATTGATAATGTCTGCCATTATCTTCTGATCCAAATATACTGAATTGAATTTTATTAAATTCACTATAAATGTGAGAAATTCTGCAGAGGTTTTGGAATTTGCGGTCATTTTGTCAAACCATGGGATGAGAAACGGACCGATTTTTGTCTCAAAGCTCTCGTAATTCTTGCCGTTGTTTGTCATCGCAATTAATACATCCATTCACTGATTTATTAAATGCACGGCAAATGCTGTGATCGACCGGAACTGGTACAACGCAATGATCAATGATGGGCATAGGTGATCCTACCGACTGCGCCAATTGAGATGAATGTAGATTTAAAGCACACTTATTTCGGGTCATAATGTATTTCTTAGGATTTATTCATTATTGTTAGCGTATTTCATAACAATTAGTAAATTGTATTCACAATTTAATATACAAGTGATTGTAAGGAAAGGCAAATTCATAATGTATTAACAATTTGGTTATTTATAACTATAAAAACAGTGTTTGAATTTAAGTATCGCATTACAAATTGATTATAACATAATTAGAATTCTTGTGCAATGAATGCAAAATTATCGTTCATCTCAATACATTTACTGTATATAAATCATTCTGGACTTTTTTAGCTCATGCGGTCTGACTCTAGTATCTAAAAACATTAAAACATTTATTTTCAGTACATTAACAATAATATAAGCTTTAAGTTTATGCCAAACAGGCATCAGATAATCGGCGCAAACATCATAAACATTGGTAAACATGATGATCGAGAAACCAAACCACAGGCTAAACACACTGGCTATAAAACACAAAAAACTAACTAGCTCATATTTGGGCACCTGCCTATAGGTGAGCACAGGGCTGATCGGTATCATAATACTAGCCGACGAGTGATTTCTATCATTAATGCCCGTAAACTGTTTGCTCCGATAATACACACGATGACAATCGCTATGATTGCCGCACCGGGTGTTACACTCCTGACGGCCCCTATACTCGTCGTGATTCTGATCAAACGCGAACACATAGCCGCTGTCCGTACGGTTGGTTAAGTATAGGTCGGGCAGTTGGCCGTAGCGAGCGATATGGTATCGGGTCCTGCAGTCGATGAGGCAATTGTCGCGGGACTGATAGCCACGGGCTGTGATATAGTTGAGGCAATTGTCCCGATAGGGAGCGGGCAGTGCCCACACCTCCACGCGATCGTAGTATACAAAATGAGAAGTTGCGGTCCAATTATTAGCAAGATTGCTATCCAATCGGCTGTAGTCCAGTAGGAATGGATTCCAGAGTCGCTCCGGACGGGTGTGAAACACAATGATCAGGTGATTGATGCCGGGCAATCTGTAGTCAAGTCTGGCCATTACGCCGAACTCGTAGGCCCTGGTATTTAATCGTAAAGTATACCGGGTGTCCGACTCGCCGGACAATTGCTGAAACAGTGATATACAATAAAAGTATACACTTATTGATAGCACGATTGGGGCCACCCGTTCGCAGCTGTTATTTCCCTGACCATCCAATACAGGCCCAGACTCTGTGTACAGGTTTTGACATTTAATAGTGTCCAAAATCTTGTCCCTGGAATACAGACGCCGGAACTGTTCCCTTATGGGCAACGAGTTTAGCGCTTCAAATACCCTGTGTTTCTGGTGGTCCGGTAGGGGTCGCTGTATTTGCCGGCCAAACAACTCCCGGTAATAGTCGTCAGTAATGAAGTCCTCTTTACGGCCGCATAAGGATAGGGCCGGCAGTTGTGGTCTGTATTCCCGTTCATAGCGTACGTCAGTTGTGGTAATGAATGACAGATATATTTCACACATTTGTATGATTTGATACAAACATCCCGTAAAACAAACTAAATATACACTAATTTTCACGTATTTATTCATAATGTCCTGGAAGCCTTGATTTATTAAAAAGCTTTATAATTATTTTGTTGACAAAATATTTGAATATTTTCGCCTAACAACAGTTAACAACAATTAACTTATTTCCTAATCATAGTATTTCTAAAACATAATAAAGTCTATAATTAATTTACCTAGAACAGCAAATTTCACAGTTTACCCTAACATCTTACTCTTATAGAAAATATTGATCTACACCATAGACTGGTCTACAATTTAGCAATCCATATATTCGTATACCTTTTGTTCATAGTATCGATTTTGCTACAATAAAACAACACGATGAATAGATGTTTTTCAAATTACAAAATAGCATAGTGTTTACAAATTCTTTATTACACAGTGTGTAATACATACAGCATAAAAGTCATATAACAATAACTTTATTTGTATATTGAGTACAAAAAAATATTTAAAAAACATACTAGATATAAAATATTTCAAAATATCTAAACATAATGAACTGAGTCTAGTATTTACTCTGGATTGCCTCGTATATGAGCATGGGCTCAACAGCCGGGTCCTCCGCGTATTGTACAAAATCTGTGATCCCTTCAGCCCTCAAAAACTCCTCATCGATTAGGAAGTTAGCGGTAAACTCGCGATCAGTCTTCGAGAGTATACCGTACGCGGCGTCCGCCTGAATGTCAGCCTTACGACAGCGGCGTCTCAGGCCATCGGAGTCGGCGCCGGGCGCTACCATTGCCATCGCCGCCGTCCATATGGTAGTGCGCGGCCACAGGGTATTCACCCGAATGCCGTCCGCCTTGAACTCGTGAGCCATGCCGAGCGCGCACATCGACATACCGTACTTGGCCAGGGTATAGGCCACGGCTGTGCCGTCGAACCACTTGCTACCGGCCAACTGCAGGGGTGGCGAGAGGGTCAGTATGTGAGCGGTGGCCGATTTGCGGAGATGGGGCGCCGCGTATTTCGAGGCCATGAATGTGCCCCTGGCGTTGATCTGGTTCATCAGGTCGTACTTTTTCATCGTGGTCGCTTCGGTGCCTATGAGAGGGGGGGAGAGGTTTAGTAATAGTTAACGGGGCTGTGGAGTAACTAGTATTAATAATATACCGGTAAGACTGATGGCACTGGCGTTGTTGACGAGTGCGTCCAAACCGCCAAACCGTTTGACAGCCGCGTCGATGGCCGCCCGCACCTGCGCCTCGTCCCGGAGGTCGCACTGTATTGGCAGGCATTTGCCGCCCGCGGCCTCCACTACAGAGAGGGGGCGATAAATAAGTAGACAATTATAGTGTTTATGATATAACTGATAACATAAAGTATGAGGTGTGCATATGTCAGCCCTGGGAGGCCATACCCTCTTCGGCGGCCGAATAGATAGTGCCCTCGAGTTTGGGATGTTTTTCGGCTGTTTTGGCGGCGATCACAACATTTGCCCCGTCTTTGGCCACTTTGACGGCTATGGCTTTCCCTATACCACGACTGCCACCCGTTATAAATATTGTTTTGCCCGCCAATGCACTGGTAATTGGATTTATAACATGGTTAGTTTTGGTGCTAGGTTGTTTATTCTAGTTTAGATTTAGTTGATATACTCACCCAGTGTTTAATAAACCCATGGTGATGTTTTTATAATGTTGTTAATGAATGGAGTAAATTGTGTGGATAGTTTATTACACAGAAATAAGTTTTATACCAAGTTTATATTTGTTAAACAATTTTATACATTAATAAAGGTATTATTATTTTATTAAATTTAATTAGAATTTTTGCAACTGTTTAACCATGTTGACAGCAAACTATTGAAATAAACATTGAAACATTATAAATTAAATGTATATTTTAAACTATTAACATGAACTTTGTATTTGTTAATTCAGTACATGATCAATTTTGTTCACTGTTTTGTTATTATCGTACAGTTTGTATGTTTACGTCAGTGAGCACTCATACAAGAGTACAGTCGATGCGTTGATAATGAATACAGTATTACAGTAAATATACTGTACACTGTATGTATGAGAGATAAATTGTTTATGTAAACCAGTTTATCGTATGTTTTTAGTACAAAATTGTACAAGCACCCTCTATGGTCAATTATATTATATAGTTATAATTTAAAACTTTTAATTAAAACTTATAAAAAAAAGTACAATTAATATAATTTATTGCTAATTATTGTAAATTAATTAATAATTTGATTATTGTCTTTATCATACACTAGATGTGTATTTTTGTTACCTGTTATAATTTTTCAATTTTAAATAAAAATCTCCTAATTAAAATAAAACAAAAAATGTAGATTTAAAAAATGATGTTATTTTCGAAATTTTATTTTAACATTATAAAGTTATATGAATTAAAGAATTATCATATGATTATTTTTATAATAAAGTTACCTAAAGTACTGACGATGGTTATAAAAGTAGAATTTATAAATCTGATAATTGTTTGAAGTGTTTTCATTGTGCTAAAGACAATGGATTATAATGTCACCACATTCATGATAAATGCCCACCATGGAAATTTTGCTTTATGTATCTTAATACAATTCATAATTCACAAAATCATTACAAAATGTAACAATAATTACCTTTATTAAATGTGCGATTATTTGTAGTTTTATTATTTGAACAAAATATAACAAAGTCATATCATTATCAAGTCATGGAAATGGTTTGAATAGAAAAATAATCAATACTTCCATAAATAAATATTAATTAATTAGATAATAATGTTTGATAAATTAATAGTACAGTATATTAAGTAGGTTAATCCATATTATTGCTATTGCTATTGCTATTGTTATTTAACGATAAATTACAATGAAATATCTCAAAATCTTTTATCATAATTTGTTCACAAAGCAACCCCACATCGGGTTTAACATTAGTACTCGACAGAGATTATAGTAATCACTAATACTTATGATAATTGAAATGAAATTAAAATCAAATATAAAAATTAAAATAAATAGTGAGAACCGATGAGTGAATTGAAACATTTATTTTGTGCAACACATGAATAAAAGTTATACTAAACAAAATGTTGTGCAAAACACTTGCATTCGTAGCACTCGTTCATACCATAAGTGCCGCCGTATCGGAAGCTCCGGTAGATTTTAGCGATCATAAAATTGTTAAAATATATCCCAAATATGACACAGATTTGCAACAATTACATCGACTCCAGCGTATATTTAGTGTAAGTACTTTTGGTTTTACCCTATTCGTTGTATTTATTATGTCTTGTCTACTATTTTCAGTCAAATGTGGACTTTTTCGCTGATCCCACGCCAGACATGAGTCCCTTCACGGCTCTCGTCGGACCCGACGGCCGATTTCTACAGGCGTTGAACGCGTCGGACATCTCATACGAAGTGGTCGTCAATAGCTTCCAGTCAGTGATTGATAGGGAACGGGAGGCCAACACTAGACCGTCGAGTCAAGTGGGCTTTGATTACGACAACAAATACAATACATACGAAGATATCACGACTGAACTGAAGAGGATTGGATCCGCAGGTTTGGCGCATCAAAAGTTTAAATATTAAAATAAATGTTTATTTTATACCCTCATAATAGGTGGTAAAGCAAAGTATGGTAGCGTTGGTAAAAGCTATGAAGGCCGAGATATACCTTATTTAACAATTACTAAACCTGGTGGCACGAATAAGAAAACAATATTTTTTGAATGTGGTCAGTTTTTGTTTTATTATTATTCTTATATAACATTATTATTTTGTAATATTATAATATTGATAGGAATACACGCGAGAGAATGGGTGGCAGTGGCCGCCTGTTTATGGGTAACAAATCAATTGGTGACCACAACTACTTATGATAATCTGTTGGATAAATACGAGTTCATAATTGTGCCGACGCTTAACCCCGACGGGTATTGTGTTAACAAATAATACAAAATTGAACTTAAACAAATTAATTTTAAATTTTATGTCATAGTTATGTCTACACTCACACCGTAAACAGAAAATGGCGTAAAACACGGTCAAAGTCGGGCCTGTGTTTTGGTGCCGACCCTAATAGAAAGTAAATATAAAACAATCAAACAAGCACATTTGCAATAGCCATAATTATACCGTATACACATTATACAACAAAACTAACCCTATTGTTATAGCTGGGACGCCGCGTTTTGCGAAACGGGTGCCTCGACTGACCCGTGCGATGATAAATACTGCGGCAAATCAGCCTTTTCTGAACCCGAGACTAAAGCCATGTCTGAATTGATCGCCACTAAGGCCTCCAATACTGCCGGCTATTTCTCAATTCACTGCTTCGGTCAGCTGTTTATGTATCCGTGGGGTCATAAAGCGGGTAATCCACCCAATTATGCCCAATTGGTTTGTATTTTTATCTAGTTTTAATGCATTATTCTTGTAATTGTAATTTAACTTGTTACAATTATTGTTTTTAAATAGGATAAGTTGGCTCATTTGGGTGTCGATGCTATTAAAGCGACAAATAATGTCACATATACTCCTGGTGGAATTTCCAAAACTATTTGTATGACTATTTACATTGTTCTTTGTAGTTATTTATTGTTTATGTAATATTAATTACAATTGTATAATTAAAACAATATAATATTTGTTTTTTAAAAATTCAAACAGACGTAGCGTCGGGTTGTGCTACTGATTATGGTGAGTTGTTTTTAGCCTAACTATACAAATTATAATTTTAAATAATGACTCATTATTAATGAGTGAATGTATATTAAATAGTTTACGACAAGCTTAAAATTCAAATGGCATTTGCGATTGAGCTACGACCGGACCGATCCCACCCTGATGGATTCATATTGGATCCCAAGTTTATCAAACCAGTCTCTACTGAGGCCTGGAATGGACTCCGCGCTGTCATCGAGAATCTTGATAAATAATTAATGTGCTTTTTCAATATAATTATTAAACTTTTAATTATATTTAAATATTGATTCTAGAATAATAGTCGCAATTATAAAAGACACTAAATAATAAATGTACATTTTCAAAGCATTTATAAAATGTTATTACTGTAATAAGGCTTTATTAAATTCAATTTATGTAATTACTGGAACATTTTTATTGGCATACATAAAAATGAGACATGTAAGAAAATAAGATTAATTAATTAAATATAAAATCAATGAAAAAGTTATTTATTAAACACAACTTATACTTTAAGTGAAAATATACAGTGTGTATATAATTTTTATCAAGATTATTTTATTTTTTTTAAATTTTAAATAAAACTTCTGCTAGTTAAAACATTAGAATAATTATGTTACCTAAATGTTACTTGTACACTTTTAATAAAACAATATACAAGATTTATCTAACAAACTTATTTATAATTATAACAATTATTGTAAAACCTATTAATATTTCAAATAATAGTACGAAAATTGCAAACAAATTGAAAATTAATAAAAATTTAAAGGCATTGCTAAACATTTCACTTAATTTAATTGTGTCGCTAATTATAATATCATTATTTAAATGCAAAGGGTTGATTAAATTACTAGATGTAGCATAATTTATGTATATATCTGTAATAGTATCAAAATGGTAAATATGTCCGCTCTCGATGAATCTGGTATAACTATAAAATATTTATTTTAAAATGTGTTAGCATAATTTTAATCAATTTACAATTAAGTAGTACTTACATAAATTTTAAATGATCATGATATCGATGATTTTTTAAACAGACATAAGTCATATATTGGTAAAAATATTTGCGCTCACTTTTTCTAAACAAATTACTATACATTCTGTAATATAAACTAATCACGTTGATGGTATTAGTGTTGGCAACAAATACTAACGTACCATCTAATAATTTAGGAATTACTTTCTCGTTAAAACTATCATTTTGACCATGTGACGACAACTTATCATTTAGTTTTGTTAATAATTGACTGATTTCTGGGTCTGAATATTTAATAAAATCCATTACTTCTACAATTGTTTGTGAAGAATCTGTATCTACACTAGGGCTTGAAATAATTATATTATTATTAATAATATCTTCTAATGTTTCCACAAATGGTATGAGTTTTACATTGAAATAAGTATTTAATAAAACACCGGTAAAAGCACTCGTTATGATTAGTGTACTTATTATCCATATATACATCACTACAACCATTGGATTTATTACCAATCCTTCAATTGGTTTAATATTTCTGTATTTATTAAATACAATAGAACTCTGTTTTAGAAAAGTTTTTAATATTTCTATCATTGCATCTGAAATGGATTCTATCGGCTCTTTATATGAATATTTAATAATGAAAGATAAAATTACAGATGAAAATAATATGCATAACCAAACCTATTATAAAATTTAGAATACTTTTATCATTTTTTAAATTTTATACATTTAAATTATATAAAGCTATATTACTTGATAATCAAGAAGTTTTATCCAGGCCAAATCGGACATTTTCCTTGATCTGGTTAAACCACTAATAATTTCAAAAAAATATATTGTTTCTAATGTTACAAAACTGTGGGATTCCTGAATGAATGGCAATACGAGCGACGGAAACGGGTCTATACTGGTTATAAACTAAACCACCATGGGCAAATTATCTCATGATTTATAGCAAATCATTATATTAAATATACTAACCTCGGGATTGTCAAACGCTGTCGTGAATGAAATTATTTGTTTTAATGTGCATGTTAAATATTGTAGTAACAACAATCCAACTGAGCACAGTATATTTTTCATAGGCTTTAAATGTATAAGCATTTTATTTTAATTACCTATAGGATTTAGTTTATTACACTTACCAAAGCGTATAAAATCAATTGTCCATGTTGGCTTGTATTATAATGATTATATTGATGACAATAATATGTATGGTTTGTGTTAATATAAGTAAAAGAGATTACCGAATAAAGGTTTACAACTTGTTTATTTATGTCTAGAATCATGGTGACTTATAAAATATTTTGGATTATAAATTGGACCTCATAATTTATTATCTTAAACTTATTAGTAATAAACTGTTTGCATAAACTATGTTCCCATTTATTTAATGAACCAAATAGCAATTAAATCACATTATTTTATATAAAACAAGTAAGCAGTAAGTTTTATTTTAAATGGATTAACTAATTAACTTGCACATTTGCAATTTTTCAAACAACAAATTTTTATTTTAATATTATATTTAGTTAAATTATAAAAATTCAATAACATTATTAATCATAGTAACATAATATCGTAATGGGAATAATAATTAATTATTAATTCGCCTTATACGAATAAAATGCTATTTATAAAATTAATAATATTGTATTAAGATGTTTTATTATAATGTCTTGTGATATATTAAATATAGTAAACATGTCAATTAAAATTGAAAATATATTTCCCTATGCTGATTACATTATTGTAAAATTTTATTCAATTATAGCAATACAATTAATGAGGTAAATTACTATTTACTTGTATTATATAAATGTAATATAAATTTGATATTATAAACATTAATATTCTTATTAATTTGTCTTGGTAATAAAAGTATATACATGTAAATTTACTTGTAGCATAAATGTAGAACTTTTATATATTATTCTAGGTGTGCTATAATGAGATTTCTTAAATTATATAGATTAGATTTTTATTTTATTTTTTGAATTAATGTGTATACATTAACATTTATACCAGTTATTGTACGCTTAATAAGAGTATTGAAACTAAATTGATGTTGCATAACTTTCTACTTTAGCAAATTCTTATATTGATACAATTAAGAGCAATTGTCATTGTTGTAATGTTCATTATTAAATAGATGCATTTGCGGTTTTTATATACTGTACATCAAACACTGGTAATCATGTTAATTTATTGTCAAAGCTCTTAATAGTTATTGAGTTATTACAAGTTTAATAAACTTATCTAAAAAACTTTTTACAATTATTAAAATTATTGCATACGATATGAATATTTCAAATAAAAATGCAATAATACATTAAAAATAAAACATTAATAAGAATATATAAATATTGCTAAACATATTACTTAATTTAATTGTGTTATGAATAATATGATCATTATTTGTATACAATATGCCAATATATTTCGAGTAATGGCTTTAGCGACAATCTCGTCATTAGTTTTAAAATGGTAAATAAATCTGGGTTTAGATTTTTAATATAATTAATTGCAATGCATCAAGTTATTTGATAATAAAATGTTGTAAATATCCTGGTAAAGTTAAAAATTCAAAGCAGAAAACAATAATTGACACCAAATATCCACACAATAAAAGTATAAAAACACTGCAAAACATTTCGTATAATGTAATCGTATTATCAATTAAAATATCGTTTGGAAAGTTTTGAGTTAATAAATCGGATTGCATTAAAATCATTTGTGAACTAGATCTTAGAACAATGTCCTGGATAGTTTGAAAATAGTAAACAACTCCACTCTCGAGAAATCGGGTCATACTGTATAAGAATCCAAAATAAAATATATAACATAAGAATAAGTGAAATAATATTAGTTAAATAATACTTACACAGACTTTAATCGATCATGATAAATTGAATCTTTGCGAATAATATAAGTGAGATGTTGATAAAAATATTTATGTTCACTGAATCGAAACATGCTCGCATAATCGTAAAATATATTACGTACAAATCTAGCTGATAATGTATCGGCCAATACAACAAGTGAACCGTTAAATATGTTACTAAATCTATTTAAAAAACGTCCCGAGTTTTTAATATCTTCTATTAAAATATCCACTAATGGCTTGTATTCAGGATTTGTTACTTTTAATGGATTTAGAAATTGAAGCGCGTTTTTGGAAGGCATTGCCGTCGAAACGCTTATATCTTTATTATTCATAATGTCTTCCAGTGTTTCCACAATTGGTATGAGTTTTACATTGAAATACGTGTTCAACAAAACACCGGTAAAAGCACTCGTTATGATTAGTGTACTTATTATCCATATATACATCACTACAACCATTGGGTTTATTAAAAATCCTTTAATTAATCTAATGTTTGGGTATTTCTTAAATACAATCGAACCCTGTTTTAAGAAACCTCTATATATCTGAATAAAAGCATACAAATCCGATTTAATTTCTAAAACATTTAAATAACGTAAAATCTGAGACATAATTATCGATGAAATTAATATTAATATCCAAATCTATAATTATTAATAAATATAATAGAAATATTATACCAAATTGTTACAATATGTAATTTATCAAATCTTACCCTATGGTCAAAAACATAAGTCCATGATAAAATTATTATATTTTTCGAACGCTTAACACCGCTTATTATTTCAAATAAATACATCGATTGCATGACAACACTATTATATGTTTTCTCTGTGAGTGATAGTTGTAATGAACTATAGAAATCTATGCTAGTTATTACCTAGGTTAATAAATATTATAATATAAAATTAATAAAATAGAATAAGATTTATTTAAACTTACCTTGTCGTCCAGCGTATTTGTAAAAATAATAGTTTTCTTTAGTGTACAAGTTATATATTGTAAAATGAGCAAGCCAGGGAAAAAATACATATTATCGTACCTCTGTCAATTAATAAAGACAATTATGTATTAATTCGCATGAAACTAGCATATCGCATTAATTTTACATCGATGTAATTAATAAATAATTCATTTTGAGTATTGTTATCATGATGGCCACAGAAATAGGAATTGTCAGTATTGATAATAGTTACATGAATGATTGAATTAAAATAATCTACTTCTTTCATAATATCTAATAACATGGTAACTTTAATTGATATAAATTGATTTTTAAATTAAAATACAATTTTATTTATTTGTTCATGTTAATATTTCAGTTTAATTTATGTTTTGATATTGTGACAAATATTAAATTTATGATTTCATCGTCTAATTAGCAAGTAACAGTGTTAGGTAATACTACATAAATATTCGAGATGTTTATTATTTTATTAATAAAGACAATATTGTAGTATTTTTATTGATAAACAATTAATGCTAGGTTAAATATCGATTGTATTTAATTATTACAGTGTTATTTTGTAAACATTTTAATAGCATAAAACAAAATATAATAAAATTACATTCTGTAAATACACATACTATTGAATTAAATATGTAAATCATATAGATTTATTGATTTTTGTAAGTAATTATTAGTTAAGTTATAATAATCAATGAATGGTTGATTAAAATATGGCACCATTTTATCTATTATATTAAAATTTTTACGATGACTCATCATCGTCGATGAGAATAATTAATAAATAAAAACAAGGTTAACAAACAAAATACATGCATTATTTGTATAACTGCTATAATAACTGTTTAACAACAATAAAATTATTTGTTTATGAATATAAAGTAAATAATTTCAAGAAAGATCACAGAAATCGAAATAATATAACTATATAATAACGGAACAACTATATTATAATAAAACTCAATCATGGTAATAGTATTTTTATAATAATTAAACTCTTTTGTTTTTATAAATAAGTTAATTGTCTTGTATAATAAACCATTTTGATTTTTACTTATGATATCTTCTACAGTGCAATATCGATAATACATCCCGGTTTCTACAATTTGAATGTACCTAGATTAATTATTAAAAGTCCATATTACAATTAATTTAAATAGTGTAATTTAGATATACTGTATATTTTAAAATTTAGTAATATTTATAGATTTATAACAACTTACGCAAATTTAACTTGATCATAAAATCTATGACCACGTCGAACAATGGAAATAATATAGTTACTAAAATATTTATTTTCACCCACATTAAACATGGCACTAAATTGTATTAATCGTAATGATACCACTTTAATCACTTGACTGGTAGATAGTATAGCGAGTGAACCGTCAAACAAGTTTGTTATCAATTCACTATTGAATGGCAATATATTAACCCTTTTATAAATTTTGTTTAAAATATGCTTCAAATAAGGACTTAAATTGTGAGATAAAAGTTTGTAAATTGGTATAAAATTTTTGTTAACAAATAGTTTTTTATTGTCCGCCAAATCTTCTAATGTTTTGACAATTGGTATGAGTTTTACATTGAAATACGTGTTCAACAAAACACCAGTAAAAGCACTCGTTATGATTAGTGTACTTATTATCCATATATACATCACTACAACCATTGGGTTTATTACCGATCCTTCCATACGTTTAAAATTATTATATCTTTTAAATACAGTCGAACCCTGATTTAGGAGAGTTCTAGAGATTTGAATGAAGGCGTATAAAAATGTAATTTGTACATTGTTTAAATATAACATGAATAGAGACATAATTAGTAATGAAATTAATATAAATATCCAAATCTATGGTATAAAATACAAGATATAAAATTATACAATAATTTTGCAATAAATCAATTTTTGAATGAAAATATTACATTTGTATCAAACAGTTTAATCCAAGCAATGGCTGAGATATGTTTGGATAGCTTTAAACCACACATTATTTGTAACAAATAGTCGGTTTGAATAACAATGCCATCAAATAATGATTTTGCAATATTAAATTCAAATGTTGTTAGAGTTGATAAACTTGTCAA
The DNA here is from genome assembly GCA_905368565.1 of Medioppia subpectinata. Taxonomy (NCBI): domain Eukaryota; kingdom Metazoa; phylum Arthropoda; class Arachnida; order Sarcoptiformes; family Oppiidae; genus Medioppia; species Medioppia subpectinata. Next base: position 16,545 of record CAJPIZ010000601.1, read on the forward strand.
TATCTGTAGATATTAAAACATAACTAGATACTTAAGTCAAATATTATGATCTACTTACATTTGTGTCATTTAAATTAAACCTTGTTTTAAATTTAATTGTTTGGTTTAATTTGCATGCTACGTAATTCATAATTATTACACTAATGCCATAAAAGTAACCAGATGGATGCTTACAAATATAATTAAATGTAATTTAAATTATTATGATTTATGCATTAATAAATTATCTTTGAATCTCCTTTAAATCACTTAGCATAATATAATTATTAAATTAATAAATCATTTATTAATGTAAAAATATATTTAACTATTGTAAGTACTTACAGCATTGTAAATTATAGTAGGATTATTCTGGCCTGTAGTATCATTATTATCTGTATAATTATGACAAATATATGTATAATTGTTATAAATATAAGTTAAAGGGATTCCATTAAATGAGTAACTAATTTGTTGTGTGATATCTAACGACATATTTATTTTATAATTAATTTCAAACTTTAACTTATAATCAAAATTATTATAAAAATTATAAATTGTAATATATTACATAGCAATAGTGTTAAACCTTTATATAATATAAACTTTATGGCACTTTTAATAATAAGTTGTAAAATTTATTTGTTATAAAATCAATATTCAATTATGTTTAAATATTGTATTGTGTCCTGTATACATACATTTATGTGCAATATGCAAATATTTAAATTACAAGTTCATTTTAATAAGTTAAATAATATAGTACAGTTATTATACTTCTTAAAAAACTAATTCTAGTTTACATTGTTTTGTATAACATTTAAGGCATGATTGAAATTAAAACAATATTATAAGTGCTTATTAAGAAATGTTAAAATAATACTATTAAATATACAGTTAATTAATATTTCAATAAAGATTTCAAAACAAAACACAATTAATGATAATAAATATCCAATTAATAACAAAACAAATATATTTCTAAACATTTCATATAAACTGATAGTGTTATTGATTTCATGTAAATTATTTGCAATTATTTGTAAATTGCCATGTTTGAATGCCATCATGTTTAAGTAGGCGGCTATAATTTTATCAATTGTTTTAGAATGATGTACTATGCCATTTTCAAAATACTGTGTAAACCTAGATTTTAAATAAAACCATTTAATAAAATAAACTTTCATCATATTTACTAACTTTACTTACAAAAATAGTGTTTGAGAATAATATGGATGATTTTTCTGAACAATGTAGCCTTTAAAACCGTGATAATACTTGTTTTCACTAACAGTATACATATTATCATAGGTTTTATATTTTAGACAAAAGTCATTTACAGATTTAGTTAACGTTATGATTACAGACAATCCATTGAACATATCTACGGCTATTTTATCATTTAGTAATAGATGTTTATTATTAATAAGTTTTTTATTTAATCCATTAATGTAATTCTTGTATTTATCGTGAATAATATGGAATAAATGTTTTGAAGTTTGACTTAATGTTCCTAAAATTGAGAAATATAGTTTAGGGGCGTCTGTCATAACCATTAGATTTTTATTTTCTATAATTTCTTCCAATGTTTCCACAATTGGTATGAGTTTTACATTGAAATACGTGTTCAATAAAACACCGGTAAAAGCACTCGTTATGATTAGTGTACTTATTATCCATATATACATCACTACAACCATTGGGTTTATTAACAATCCTTTCCTACGATTAATGTTATTGTATTCATTGAATACAAACGACGATTGAGTTGTCAGACTTTTAAACACTTCAATAAATGCATCAAATATTGTTTTAATTTGTATTTTATACGCATAGCGAATAATTATAGTCATAATTAAAGCTACCATTATTATGCATAACCAGATCTAAAGTAAAATGAACATGTTGAATTAAATAAAAAATTTTAATTTCATTAAATAACATACATTATAATCAAATAAACTTAGGAATTCAGCATGTGATAAATTTGTTGATAATTTAAAACCACTAATTATTTTTAGCAAATGATAGGTTTGTCCCGAAATACCAGTAAACTTATGCCTGAGATAATACATTACCATTAATGGCATTGTTTGAATGCTAGTCAATATCTATTAAGTAACTTATATTTAGTATTAATTTGTGTTTATTAAAACATGATAAATTTTAAAATTATTACTTTATTATTATTCTGAAGAATATCGTAACTGAATTTAATTTGTAAGTTTAAATGGCATGTTAGATATTTAATAAGTAATATTGTCATGAAATTGGTTAAACTCTGTCCAGGCTGTTATAATAAAATTATATTAAATTAAATGTTAAATTAAAAATTTTCATTTTACTTACTGTGGCCTTATGTAACATGACAAAATCAATCTTAGTTATGTTAGAATGTCCATGTGGATTACAATTATATATTTTATATGTGTTGATTGTTAACATTGGAAATACATTATATAAATAATTAATTTGTCTAGTTATTTCTAACGGCATTTTTAAATAAATGTTTAAAAAATTTACAATTTTAAAGCTAAACTTTGAACACGTTGGTTAAAAGTAAGAATGTTAATTTTATAGCACATTAACATTTTAACAATTATTAATAATTAATTTGTTATTTATAATAAAATAGTGAACTGCATTATGAATAATTTTTAGGGTAAATAATAATTACAATTGCGATAAACTGTTATAATTGTTTTGTTTTCACATAAGAGCTAAAATTAAACATAAATTATAGCGTTTTGTGTCATTATTGGCATAAATATAATTCAGAAGTGATGGAAATTTTTATAACAATTATTTATATAAAGGTTCATCAATATAGTTCAACAAATTGCATAGAAATTATTGCATAATATGTTAAAATTATACTTGGTAAAATAATACTAATTATTTAGTAATATAAAATTACCAATGAATTTGCTCCTAGCACAATTATAAAATAAACTACAAATGTAAGTTAGAAACAATATTGATATTAATATGTAACAAATGAGAAAAAATTCAAATTTAAATTTTAAATATAAAACTAAATTTTATATTTTATACTTTGTTTCATAAAAATTTATTACATTAAAATAAATTATAAAAATAAAATTTTATGTGGCAACATAATTTATTATTAAGGATATAATTATTTAAGTTTGGTGTTCATACATCAATTTAAATTATAATAATTAAAATTACAGTAATTTAGATTTTTATAAACATTATAACCAGAATATAAGCCAAATGTGGTTATTAACTAAAAATCTAATAAACAATTTTATAAAAATAAATTTACTACACAAGATACATAATCATAAATGTATGTTACCATCATGTTGATCAGGTGTTGCCATCAGTACTAATCACTACCGCCATTACCGCCCGTCCCATTGCCGCCATCTCCACCGGGACCACCCATGCCATTACCACCATTGCCACCGCCACTACTAGTGTCACCAGTACTAGGCTTTCCACCACTAGTAGGGTTTCCACCACTACTGGGATGACTATCACTACCAGAACCACCATCGCCTCCGCCACTTTGCTGACATTTTACGATAAATAGGGTGGCAAATAGTAACATTGCCATCATCATACATTTCTTATTGCTTGCAAACATTTTGTTTGAAATAATAGCTGTATCTAATCTAAAAACATATATCTAAAATTGAATAAAAATCGCCCACTTTATATACCATCTGTATGATGTAATACATCCCTGTTACATTTTAGTTTAGCCAATTCATGGAACAAAACAATTCTTGTATTTATTTTGTTTATTGTAAAATTTTGATGTATAATTCATTGAAAATTGTAATGTTTATCTGGAATTATTTCAACTATTGTAATTTTATTTTGCAATATAAGTACTCGCTGGAAACAGTTTATACTTGTAGAATATAATTAAATTTTGTAAAACATAATGATTATAATATAATGTAGTAGTTTTAAAATGAATTAATAATTTTGACTATATTTATTTAGCAATATTTTTATAAAAAATTAACACAAACCAAGATTTAATAAGTGCAATTATGTTAAATTTAATGTGTAATAAATTGACAATATATTAGGTTGTGTACTTTATATTGCCCAATCTTTATTTATGATAACCAGGCCATTCCAAAATAAAGAGGGGCTTTTAGTATTTAAACGTGGTTATTTTTTGACTTTGTTTAAAATTATACTTTCTAAAATGTGTATTATTAGATTTAAGTTTACAATTAAATGTATGATTAATAACAACATTAATTCATGAATTACAGTTTAGTTTAGACTTTATTGTAATAAAATTAAAAATACATAAATTTACAACAATAATAAGCCAAATGATAAATTAGTTATCAACTAAATGTTGTAAAGGTAAACAAATTCATTTACTAAAATATCAATTACTGCCAGGAAATATAGGCCGTTCACCCCCACCACCACCGCCTCCACCGGCAGCCCCACTACTGGTAGTGTCGGTGCCATCACTGCCGCCATTACCGCCGCTACCATCGCCTCCAGCCCAGCCGTCCCCACCCGTACTGTTGCCACCATTGCCACCACCACTACTACTACTACTACTAGTGCTACCGTCACCGCTATTGTCCTGACACTTCACCATTAATAGGCTTGAAAGTAACAATACTGTCAGCATGATACATTTATTATTGCTCGCAAACATTTTGCGTGATATAATATTTAATAATGTTGTCTAAAGTTATCTAAAGAAGTTTAGTTAAAACACTTGTTAGATGAAGATTACCCAGATTATATACCATCTGTAATCTGTATAGTGTAATGTTTTCCTTGTTACCATGATAATTTAGCCAATTCATGTAGCGTCAATTTCACATGATTTTTACGTTTGTGTAAATGATGCATGCTTTGATCCTGTTTATTTTACATTGAATAAAATGATTTTGTATTATTCCGTCTATTATATTTTATTTTGCAATATACTGTATACTTTACACTTATTGGCAACATTTATTATTATATTAATACTTATAAGTTGATAGATATTAAAATACAATGATATTTTGACAAAGTTAATACTTATAATATAGTTATATATATTTCTTTGTAAATTTGCAATTTATTAAGCAATATGTTAATGATAACACAAAATAATAGTAACTTTATATAATATCTCTGTGTATTTTAATGAGAAACATGTTACCGATGTTTAATATTAGGCAATTTTTAAACTTTTCAATATTTATAAAGAGTTATTGAGAAAATTTGTAGTCTTAGCACAACTACATTAACTTATAGTAAAAATTTAATAAAATCGGTACAATATGTAAATATACAATCAATGACATATAAACAATTAATGTGTGGCGTGTTTCAAATATTTTTAATTTACCATTATTTAACATTTTTGACATTGAAAGTAAAATCCTGTTTAAAATTTTCATAAGAAAACAATGGATTATTAGATTTATTGTTAATTTATTTGACATAATTGTGTGTCAATAATGAAATACTTAAAAACAAATCAAGCAAGACCATTTCAATTGATTTATAATTTATTTAACTTAACCATTCAATTCTACAATTAATTTAATAACTCTCAAAATAATACAATTATCATCATCTTGAATTTATTGTAAATATTTAGCAGGGAATTACCTGTACGAGAATTAGCCAATTATATGGATGCAAAAGCAATAGAACATTAATGATTTAACTTTTAAATTCCCTAACAAAACTAGCAATAAATAAAATTATTTAATTTTAAACAACATACAATAGTAGTCTTTGTATTCAAAACAACTCTAACCTCTCATTGTTTAGAAATGTTTGAAAAATATATAAAAATTTAATGATCACTGAGGACTGAGAACTAAACAGTTGTTTAATAAAATTATGAATTTTATAAAGTTTTTCTTATGTACAGGTGTTGTGACACTGTTTGTGGTATTGATGACCGCATACCCGGCCGACAGTCAGTCTACTAGACGTCCGCCAAGAGATTATAATCATATGTATCATCAGAGGAGAGTTGTTGTGCCACAATTGAAACCGGAAAACATTACATTTTACCTTGTTGACAACACTACAAACTACCTTGTTGAAAACACTACAAAATACCTTGTTGAAAACACTACAAAATACCTTGTTGAAAACACTACAT
>CAJPIZ010000602.1:0-22642 GCA_905368565.1 Medioppia subpectinata
TTTGTATTTTACATTAAAGTGTGAATATAATTACTTTAATGAGGAATTTAAGTCACGGATTCAGTAATTTTCGTGAGCATTCAGTTTAATTGTCAAACAATTAATTATTTACAAACTCTACGGTAAACGCAAATATGCTTTAATACAGTATTGTATAAATAATATGAAAAATTAAAATTTATTGAACAATAAAATGTTTTTGTTGTGATTTTTATTTCAAATAAGAAATCACATAACGATTAGAATATTTTAATGTTTAAATATATAGGAAATTTATTCAGAATTTATTATACAAGTAATCCATTATTACATTATTTAAATATTATTTGTAAATTAACAAAAATATAATTAATATATAATGGCACTGAAAATAATGGTCAAAACATACGGTTATGTTCTCGCATACAATAAACTGTTAATACATTCAAACACTTGGAAACCAATAAAATTTAAGGCATTAACAAAAGTTTGTGCCAAAGAATAATTTGATTGGTCAGAAATATCTGTCAATTTGGGGTCTAATTTACATTAATTTAGTAAATCTAGTTGTTTAGTATAGCATAGCATCTAATTTATTACAAATCAGTCGATTGGGACTAATATTATCTTCTCTGACACAACACACTCTCAATGCTATAAAACATATATTTTATGTTTATTTTGTGCTCCGATTTCGTAATGACGTTAAGGCGATGTTCGCATCAATAATAAGCGGTCGCTTTGTATCATAAATTTGGTTTAAATCATCACAACTCACAAAATAATTACAGTCATTATTATTACTACATATTATTGGTATCAAAAAAGATATTGCATTTTAAATGAAAACACGTATTCATTATGAAGAAAAATTCATTAGATTTCTGATTTATTCCTCGTAGACTTTACTCCAAGTTTTATCTTTTATAATAATAATAATGTTTTATTTTCTCTCATGTTTTTCTTGTTTTGTTCGTCCATTCAATAAATTGTGATTTGAATTTAAATATTTATTTCATTTTATTATATTTCAGTGTATTTTTAGTTTTTATCTCCTATTTTAAAAAAAGAAAACATTAGAAAAAATATTAATTATGTTTTAAATCATAAAATATTGAATAATTTATTTCCAATGATGACTACATAGTTTCTAAACTCGATATGATATACAGAATTGTATCACAACTTATGGTATTAATGTTAAGTGTGGGGAAAGTTATATGAAAGCCTGGCCACCTCTGCATTTTCAATACTTTATTTCAAATCATTGAATGTATTATTAACTGAAATAAAAATCAAATACGAAAACAAATGGACTGATAATCAGATCAATAAAACAAAGAAAACTTATGAAACAATTAATGATAATGTTCTCTATGTTATTATTGAAATCATTTACATTTAATAACAACTCATAGGTAATGACTTTTTTGCTGTAAAACTTTTTCCATATAATTAATTATCGATTTTAATTGTAATTCATATATAATTAACTTTTATCTAATTTAAAAATTTTAGGGAAAGGTGTAGAGAAATAAAGATTTCTAAAAGATTTGGTGATAAATGGTGTGCATATGAGGGGACTGTTTGTGTCGTTTTTCTCATTTACGACATGAGTGTCACATAGAGTTAAAGCTGACAATCGTATAGTCGTTGCAGAGAATCAACAATTGAATGGCAATAGCGGTGATGAAGAACCGCTTCTTTTATTTGTTGTCTCTTTTGAATGAATGAGTTGACTGTTTGGTTGCGTTTTGGGTCGTATTCGTGCCAATGTAAGCCCTAAGTTAGCCCTATGTTAGCCCCGATGGTTTTTGGCTAAGCCCTGGTGTATTCCCTGAGGGGCAATCAGAGAGAGCAGAGTGACCATCAATGCCAAGCCATTGCAAACCAACTTCACTAGTGATCCCAACTCCTGCTGCGAGAATGGAAATAAACATTCGGCACAACAGTAGGCAAAATGCATTGAAATGATGGCTAAATACAGCAAATATATCGCACAACCGATCCGTTTGTAATTGTGTCCAAAGCGAGGGCGGAGAGTGTGAGTGAATGTCAGTGAGTGTCACCTTAATTGAGCTCAAGTGACGAACAAGTGCTCTAAGACTGCATTGCCTGTAATGTGTGCTATTGAATGGCCTATGAAAGCAATGCCACCAATACTACTGTCCAAATACACTGGCCATCGAAGGTCACCATTTCAGACATTAACAATCGGTCCGACTTCCTGTCCATTTGGCTTCAAACAGCTCTCAATTTTGCAAATTCTTTCAATTAACTACTTTTCTATTGAATGAAAACCAAAAAATGCTGTTTTGAGTAAAACTATTTAAGAAATGCTTTCTTTAACATTATATATGTCTCTTCCGACTATGAGATTAGATATCACATCAAAATAACTGTCATTTAATTCACATTTTAATATTTTTTGCCTAAAATTAATGACAAATTATGACAAACAATAAATTACTGAATTCCTAAACACTGGTAATTAATTATTCATTTAAATTAAGTCTTTGTTTCAATTTTTAAAATATATGAAAATGTAATATAAAGAGAAAGGAATGGACAGAATATGAAAATGATTGGTTAATGTGAAATACATGTTAATATCAATGTTTAATAACATAACTTATTAGATGTTTGAAAAGTAAATATAAGTCACCCCCCATTATAAAGACCATGGATCAGGTCCTGAGTCTTTTCATTGAGAAAATTCTTAAGAATAATACGTCTCTCTCTCTCTCTCTCTCTCTCTCTCTCTCTCTCTCTCTCTCTCTCTCTCCTCTGGCTGTGAATGTGTGAGTGTTTGTATGACCACAAAGAGGAGCACTCGCATGGCTTAGAGTTGATGTGACCAATAGGAGAGGTGGGGAAAGGGGCGCGAATGCCGCCCAATCCAACCTCTTGTATGAGTTCCCCACAGATGCACGACTGGAGGAGGAATATGTGGCAACACTTCACTCAAACACAGCTCAGAGCGAAGGCAGAGCACAGCCAACAACAACCTTGACTTCAGTTCTCTTACTTTCATTGAGAAAACATTGCGAGTAATACACAGTATTTTCGATAAGTTTTGAGCCAAACTTTTAGCTAAAGTTTGCAAAGTTTTAGGGAATAAGCCTTTGAGTTACACTATACACACGTTAGAAAACGCTGTGTACTTTACCTCCAAGTATAATATATTTGTTGTGTTTGTTTAGTGCCAGATATGGACACAAACGCATCATTGATGCAGAACTGCTTTAATAACTTCATAACTAATAACAGTTTTGTCTCCAATTGTTACGAAGACTTCAATTCCAACTCTCCCTCATCTGAAGAAGCGGACCAAATAGTGCCCGATTGCTCTCCAATCACTTCATCTAACTTTACTAATACTATCAGTGTTTCGCCACTTTTCCCAAACAATTCAAACATTTGGTCTAATAATTCATCACAAGAAGAATTTCAGGTAATATATTGTATATTATTGATATATTATAATAATCTTACTATACATACAATTGTGCGCTTATTCTGTGAATTTAATTCATATAAATGTTTGCAAAATATTAGTTTAGGTTTTCATTCAATTGTAACTTAAATAAGTTTATCTCGAATTTCTTTTAGTGGATAAACAATATTCTTAAGAAGTATTGAATGTTGAGATAAACGTATGCTTTATTGAAATATTAAAACTCAAACAAACAAATAGACAAATAAGTTATAAACCATAAGATTAATTAATAGTTTGTAGGAAACATCAAAACTCCGAGTGTTATAGCATTGCAAGAATGTTATGATTTGACAAAAGCGCTAACACTCTAAACACTCATATCTTATCGCTTCCGTCCCAACAGTTTGTCAACTTTACCATTCATTTGATTATTAATGTAAGACATCTCTCTCTCTCTCTCTCTCTCTCTCTCTCTCTCTCTCTCTGCATTCATAATCAAATAACTTTAAGTCCATTTTTTATACCTGTTTCCCGTCAATCCATTGGATCAGAATATATAGCATTTTTAACTATCATTTGGGGTTTAGACTTGCGTTTGATTTTTAACAAATGTTACTCAAAAAACAAATTTATTCCTTTCCTTAACTGATGTCCCGAAGAAGAGAGTGAACTCAACTTTAAGGTTAAATCTCCTACTCGACTGAGAGAGAGAGAGAGAGAGAGAGAGAGAGAGAGAGACCTGTGATGATAACTCAAATACTGTATGGTATATAACATAATGTAATATTAGGTAAAGAAATAGATTGAAAGGGAAAGAGAAGAGAAATTGAAGGGAATGGGAGTCAGAGTCAGGAAAGAGAGAATGAATAGAACGGAAAGAAGAGGTGATATTAGAAAAGGAAAGCTAAACGACTCAACAAATCGGGTTGTGTTGTGTTATATTGGGTCCCAATTCTCATATAATATCACAGTATTTGATGGCCCATAACGTAGAGGCCATTGAGTCCCATATATTGTAGTTTTATTACAGGGTATCTCATTGTATAGCGGAGTCGTGTTTTCAGTAATCTTTCAATACTTTAAGATATTTTTTTGTAAAATTCAAATAAATTTCTCATACATTTCGAGCAGTTGTTATGATTTGTCTGTGAAATAATTTCACTTTTTGTATTCAATTCAATCGTTAGCATTGGATTTGACCAAATGTCGAGAATCTAATGATCAAAATTTTTAAATATTCAAGAATTTCAATTATTTAAAACATTTTAAAAGTAATGATGATTTGAATGAATATAAGGCAATTAGTTAGGAGTATGTTTTGACAAACACTCATAACTTATTGACTGACAAGTCGTGATCAGTGATGGGCTTATATGTTATGAATATAATTTCAATTCAATTAACAACGAGTCGTGTATTAATATATGAAGTGCTTGTGAAGAGCCAGTGATGAGTAAACAAACGGCAGGACTAATGATATTTAACATTTTGGCTGAAAAGGCAGTCAGTGGTGAATAAAACGATAGATTCTAGCGTTCAGTACTGCTTATGATTGTGTGTCCGATCTGTCAAAGAAGTTGGAGTTGTAATCAACATAAGATGATAGTATACCCCCCGCACCACTACTTCCAGACCAGCTATGCATCACACAAACCAGTGAGAGTGCAGGGAGAGAGCCATTGAGCATCTTAAAGAACCATGCTGAGATTTTTAAATCAAAACCAACCAAATGCTAAATATGTTGTGTTTTCTAATTACACATCACATCTCGACTCAAGACATTGAGTAATATCACAACATTTGTCTCTCTCTCTCTCTCTCTCTCTCTCTCTCTCTCTATATTTCTTTACCTAATATTACATTATGTTATATACCATACAGTATTTGAGTTATCATCACAGCTCTCTCTCTCTCTCTCTCTCTCTCTCTCGGTTATAGCCTCGAAAGCATACAAATAGTTTGATAGCAACGATTGACAAAAACCGATGGTTTGTGTCCTCCGGCAAAAATAGATTCACAATTAATAACACCGGGGTTTCCAACTAATTATGATATACTATAATAACATAACTTATAGTTTATATGAAATTGAAAAGCGTTTGAATTGAATTATTATATGATTTGAATCTCTCATCATAAATATATGAGAAATATTTGTTTTTATACAAATCGGTAATGTCTTGAACAGGGATTTGTCATTACGTTTGCATCAACAGTGATATGAATTTAATAAATCAAATAAAAAGTTAATTTAATTTTCATCTCTCTGTGTCTCGTTTACAGTGAGATTACTTTCAAAGCGAATAATAGATATTGTATTTGTTTGACTACTGTTACTGTTGTCTGCATTTGATTTATTATTTTAATTACAAGCGTAGGTCGAGATTACAATTGTAGTCAACAAATCATTTCTCAAACTTCTACCATATAGTTATATCACATATAAACAGCATTACAATTATAGACAACAATTTTTTTATTAAACATTCATGACTTGTCGGGGAATAAGTTATTCAAAACAATTACAATTATTATTCTTAACTCAAAACCTCAACAATTTATAAGTGAAAGACAATATTAATACTCTTCGTTAATAAGAGACTAATTGTTGTGTAATAAACATAATTGCCATTTGATGTCAAGAAACAATTATTTAATTGTGTTGTTTTCAGGCGATTGTGTAGTTTATAAATGTGAGGCTACCATAAACTCAATTAAGTACTTCCAGTCAAATATAATCAGTATTTCTCATTCATCGCTATTGAAAGTGAATTTTGAAATAAAAAATTATGTTTCTGTAAATTATAAAACATTAATTTTTGCTAAAAATGATTAGTTGTTGTAAGCAATTGGTTGGTGTAGTAGTTGTGATGGCATTTGTTTCATCATTTCATTTTGGTCTTCATTGATCTCCTGCTGAGTAAAGACATTAAAATACTAGACTATCGCTCATGAATCACATGAATCCACAGCTTTTTTCACTTTCAACTTAAAAAAGTCTCAGTTATGGCCCAAGAATATTGTGAGACACAGACAGCAATATACCGATCATAAGAGTTTATACACATATAATATCTTAGTGGCCACTCATTTGGCTGTTAACCCAACAAACAGAATATAATTATAGTTTTTATTTATCATTTCAATCGTTTATATTTTTTATTAGGAAAAGAGTAATCGATTGCAGAAGTGGTCGGAAACTGCTGTAGAAGTGAATGATATGAAAAAGTTGGAGAACTTCAACGATTTGAATCTGCAATCGTCTCAACTCTCGAGTACTCAAGTTATGCATCACTTGTCATCAATTCAAGCAAATGATTGCCATTTGAAACACAGAATCCTAAGGACTAATCAACACTCAGAGGTATACACACTCTTTGCTCACTATATTTACTAATAATATATGAATAATATATAACTTATATATCTTATAATTAAATCGATAGACCGATGAGTTCTTTGATTCTCAACTCAATAACCAAATGCTTTACAACACTCCGCAACTGCAACCACAGCAACAGCTTATCACACATTCCCATCAGTTAAGACCTAATCCGCAACAGTATCACAATGGCCTGCCATCACATCCCTCTCAACAGTACAATAATATGAACAATATGTTAGTTCAGGACAAGATGTGGGAAGACATCACTGCCAGCATTTGCGATGACTTCGTGTCCATTAAACAGGAACCAACTCTTCAACACAATCCCAGATATCAGACAAATACCAATACCATTGAATCCAATCATGCATTACAATCAAACCCTCAACCTCTGCACCCGTCGTATATGAGACACTCGTCTAATATCCAGTCCTCCTCTCAGTCATTGTATGGCAATATTATGAACACTTCATTCAATAACAATGTTATGTCAACCAATCTGTCCTCTAATATGCCGTCCGTTCATCACTCCAATCGAGTTCTGCTTTACTTACCGCCCACTCCTCCCAACTCAGAGCCCGGATCGCCGTCCACTCAACAGCAGCAACAAAGACAACAACAACAACAACAGCACCCGCGCCCCCACCCCTCCCATCCAACTCCAGTCTCTAATCAACCCCATAGACGGACACCTCCGCCGCCGTATAACACTTGCGGCACCACTAATGATGTACTTCACCACCAAATGACAGCGATGTCACCCGCCGTTCATCTGAACAGCGCTCGGATGTCAAACTCTCACTCCCAGCAGATCTCACACCAGTCGGGAACCAACGCTCTAACTGTTCCTCAGCCGCGATATAATCGCAGAAATAATCCGGAGTTAGAGAAGAGGCGAATCCATCGATGCGATTATCCCGGTATGTATCAGCTCTTAGCCTATATATCCATTTGCTATGTCTTAGTGTTTGCACTTGTAGTGAGTGTTTGTGCTCTCTGTGCGTGCATTTGCCTCATTAAACCATTCCCTTCTTATATCCCCTCCAATGCATCCTCTCTTCTCTCTCTCTCTCTCTCTCTCTCTCTCTCTCTCTCTCTCTTCGGTTCGAGCTTTCAATGACTGACTATTAGATGAGATAAAGCCTTCGCTTTACTAATTCTCTAATTCTCTTACCATTAAAGACCTTCACTTTCGGCTCTCTCTCTCTCTCTCTCTCTCTCTCTCTCTCTCTCTCAAATCTTGAGTGGTGTTAGTCTTGTTTCTCATGTCATTTTCACACACAAACACAGCTGTCATTCGTTAATATCTAATAGTCTTCTTAGTAATAGAGTCTTAATAGTGATTGTGTTTCCCATCTCTTCCTCGTATCGAAACAAAGCATTGAATGGAAAAACAAATGACAAAACACTTAATTATATGAGCATTAGTGTAATCATTGCAAACATCGCAATCATGTCATTAACGAGTTATTGCAGTTATAATTAACTTAAGACCAAAACTAGGCTTTTAGGTATAGACTGCGAGACTCAAAATTATAGGCAAAATCATTTCAAACCAAAGGCATTAATCATTGAAAAGACTAATTATTGTACTATTGAGCAGTTTGTCGTCTAAAGTCAGCTAATCGTGTGAAATGATTGCCTAAACATTTGTGTGTTTGTGTTTCAAACCATTTATTCAAATTATGTAACATTTTTTTATAGCGATTGTTAACCATTTATTTAATATATTTATCTTTTCTTCTTCTTTCTATAGGATGTACTAAAGTCTATACAAAGAGTTCTCACCTGAAGGCCCACCAACGCATACATACAGGTTTGTTGAATATATTCATACAATTGTTTACACATTTATTTCTCTTCTTTCCTATCGATTACTATCTGTTATCGATTTGAAGAGAAAGCAAATGAATTCAAAGTTAGAGAAATGCATAATAAATAAGCGATTTTTGGTTGTTTGACATAACAGGTGAAAAGCCATATAAATGCCATTGGCCTGAATGTCAGTGGCGTTTCGCCAGATCTGATGAGTTGACCCGACACTACCGCAAGCATACCGGAGCCAAACCATTCAAATGCAAAGTTTGCGAACGAAGTTTCGCTCGTTCTGACCATTTGGCTCTTCACATGAAAAGACATCTTCCGAAACAACACAAATAATATGGACATCAAAATCGCCTCCCATTCCAACCCTCACTGCCCTCACTGTCCCATCCATTCCATACATTTCTCATCGATTTAATCTTTCACATCAATTCAATCCAACCGCTCATCCCATTGAACATTGGGTTCATATGTGCCTTATTTGGTGCACTTATAACATAGAAATGCCTTAAAATTCAGTTTTCAAATTTCAATAAGTTCTTTGAAAACTTATGTTTCCATTTAATTGTGATTACATTTGGATATCATTTGTATATATATTGTAAATAACTTATAAAATATCTTTATATGAAATGTCTTTACAAACAAATTCCATTCATAAACACATTTTTGTTGATTGTATAACACGTTTAAGTCACTTATCATCAAATATTAAATGCAATATATTTTTTGATATACTATTTATAAATCAAATATATATAAAGTTATGTAAAATGAGCGCATTTTGAACACAACCACACAAACACCGGTCCACTTATAATAATACACTCGTGAACTGATTTTAATTTAATTATACAATTTAAGTGCCTTTTTGTGAACTTAAAGTTTTATGAACTTTTATATAATGCAAACAAATCTTTTTTATATACAAATTATACACATTTTATAATTAATGTATTCCTCTTATTATGAATAAACAAATGTTTATTAAATCAAACAAACGTTAAAAGCCTTCCGATTCTAATTAAGAGACAATCATTAAGAATTGGAGTCAAATGTTAGATAAGAAACACAAATGTTTAAAATTGTTTTCTTATTTTTAATTAGTATTTAATTGTGAGATGAATGCAGTGTTACCTGCAGTCAGTCGTGCGCTCTCTTCTCAATTAAACCAAAAACAATTCAAACAATTATTCAAATTATCAATCTTTTCACAATATATAATACTCTCAACAAAAGCTATTATTAATATTAGGCGTGGGATTCATAGCTTATTAAATATGTTTAAATATGTTTAACATCACTTAAGACCACTTACAATACGTTGCGCTTAACAGCATTTATGTTGAATTAGTGTTAAATGAATTGTAGACAAAAAAATAATACTAAATTATTTACTGTTATTATAATAAGTAAATTGCAAACGGAATACACAAAACTCATAAGACATTCAAAAACAAACGGAACACCAATTTAGCGGTAATTGTCGTACAATACGGGCGCACAGATTGCGGGCTATTTTCAAGTCATCAAAAAAGTGAACATATAATTTACAATATGTTAGACTAGTTTAGAGAGAGAGAGAGAGAGAGAGAGAGAGAGAATAATGGGCTCAGAAAGGTATGGCTCTCTCTCTCACTCTCTGTGCGTGCATTTGCCTCATTAAACCATTCCCTTCTTATATCCCCTCCAATGCATCCTCTCTTCTCTTTCTCTCTCTCTCTCCAGCAATTACTTTGAGAAATACGCCAATAATAAGGGACAGAGCTATGAATTGTGCCGGTTATTAGACTTATTACAATACAATTGTTATTGCTATAAACACCGAACACTGGCACACATTTACTATTCATTTATTGCTATATTATTGTATTTATGATTGCAATTCATATAATGTCTAAAAGTGATACAGAATTAGTGAAGAAAAAAGGAAAATAATTATTTGTAGATATGGTTGAAATCGATAGGTTGTAGCGATAGTGAGATTGAGTTCTCCTCAAACATCTCAGTAATATATCTGTATATCTGTCGCACACGACCTCATGTGTTGAGCCCCCACTCCTCGCTCCTCTTCATCTGTTAGTCTCTTCTTCTTTTCGATATCTAGTCTTTGGATCGGATCTGAGCTTATATTCAGACATTAGAGTAATATATATCGTATCCAATATATTATAGACGAGAACACTATAACACTATTAAGAGTATTATTGGCTAATTGGCCGAAACGAGACATTTAGTGCCAAACTTTTTACGAATGTAAGAAAGTCACTATAATTGGCATTTTATGGCCTCTCTATAGCCGACGGCTATTTTTGACGTAGAATTGTGTTCAACACCACGACTATAGACAGGACAGCACTCTATCACTGTTTGTGTCCTTTATGTGCGTAAACGGACTTTTGGTCGTAAAATGGTTTGAAATGATAGAAAAAAGTTTCTGAAACCTAATTGAGACCAAGTATTGGTCGTCCAGAGGAATGCAATGCACGCGTTGTGCGATTGTGTCGTATGATTACCATTAAATGTATTCATTGGACCCATACTTCGTTTGGATAAATAATTGAGTGCTAAACCAAATCCTCCGAGAAATATATAATTCAAGTCTTAAAAAATTACTAAATAAATGCTGAAATAAACACTAAAAAACTGCAATTTAAAGATAAAGTACAGATAATTTTGTTTTATGTATTTCTCGAATAAATATCTTTTTTGTATTGTAAAAAACTCTTGAGTTTGCTTTCAAAGAGAAATACGATTAATGAGAAAAAGAGCGTATTTTGTATGGGAATTGAGTTCATAATTAATTATATACGAGTTCTATATTATTATTGTTATTAATTTTTCTTGTGTTTTATATAATCTGGAGATCAATGCTATTAAAGTCCTATTTATATACAGAAATAAGAATAATATATGAATTGTTTTTTAAATCAATTTTTCCGAGTAATGAGTTTTGATAAACTTTTCAGTATTTTCTTCCTCCAAGTGATCGAGTTTTGCGTTAATATTATTCCGAATAAAACATTAAAAAATATTTATGATTAAAATTATGGTTAAACTCGACATAAAAAACTAATTAATACATTGAAATAATAACTGACGGAACGAAATGATAATTAAAATCTATATGATTTGAAATCAATTTACGAAATTTCTATAAAATTATAAGTGTCTTAAAATTAAAGAATTCAAATAAAAAATGCTTTCAATTTAATTATAATACACACCAAATGGTCTGATATGAATGCTATAGTGTACTCAATGTGTACACTATTAGCATAAGTGGAAACTGTGATATGATTTACACCAAACAGTACATCAAAATTCAATTTCATTATTGGAGTAAAAACTGATTATTTGGAAAGATATGAAAAAACGTTTTTCTAATTAGAAAAAAACAATTTATAGCTTTTTTCTCGATTCAAACAGCGATTTCAGTCTGAGTTTGAATTCTTTAAATACAGAAACGTCTTAATAATAACTATTGGACTCGACTTTCAAGTTTGAAGAGATATAGAGAAAAAAGTATACAAATGTAAGCAACGAATCAATAAAAGCCAAGATTTATGTTGAGCTCAGATCTGATTTATTTCTTAGATGTCTATCAATTACTTTTTTGACATTTTATTTCTGTATTATTATATTATTTAACTTATTATTAGTATTCAATCAATCGGTAAAACATATCCAAAAAATTATTTAATTACACAAAAATATATATTCAAATAAATGTTACATAAGATCTATCAAAACATTTGTCTTTTGAAAAATTGTTTCTTTTAATGATTAAAAAAAGTTTTCCAAACTATTTTCAGTATTTGAAAAATCATGTAATAAACCGTTTATTAAAAACAAATTAAAATAAATTTAAGTGATTTTAATTTATCACTTTAGATGGTTTGGATTGTATCAGCAGTTAATGATTAACATTTAACATTAACCCAAGTTACTAAAGATTGACCCTAAAATGTTTAACAATATTGGACATCATTGACTCTTAGACCCGTTGTATTGACGGACAGACAGAGATGTTATAACATAAATGTGTGAAATGAATGGATTAAGTTTGAAATCCAAACACAACTTTTGATTATAATCTAATTAGCAAAATGTTGTTATTTGAATGAATGTCAATAACTTTATAGACAAATGAGTTATTGGAAAATTAAAATAACATTTTGCTAATTAGATTATAATCAGAAGTTGTGTTTGAATTTTAAACTTAATCCATTCATTTCACACATTTATGTTATAACATCTTTGTCTGTCTGTCAATACAATGGGTCTAAGAGTAAATGATGTCCAATATTGTTAAACATTTTAGGGTCAATCTTTAGTAACAAGGCTTTACCCCCATGGTTATTTTAGCATCCCTTTGGCCATTTTTAAATTTATTGAAATTCATTAGTAATTTTGATTCAATTCAAATAATTGTATTGTATGAATAAACTATATTATAAATGCAAATATAGTTTATGTAGTTTATTTAAAAATACAAATATTCAAACTCAATAATACTGTTGACTAACTCGTAAGATATTAATTTATGATCACGTTCATTTAAGTAAATTCATATAACTGTAAATCTTTGTATATCTCTATAGTCTATGTTTTGTTAAATTTTTGTATTAAAATAATTAAAAATAAAATTATAAATAGTTTATTATTTTGTAGAAAAGTTTTAATTGTCAATTGAAGTGATGGTTAAAAGTAACGACAATTAACTAAAACAATGCGACAAAACTTAATGAAAAAGTAGTGAAAAGTGTGTAAAATATGGGTCACAAAGAGTGCGGACGAGAGAGACATCTGTTGTGATGTATTGAGGATTGCATTGAAAACATGTTTCAATGTTTTGTTTCATTGATTTGATTGCAAACCAAATGAATGCAAACAATGATTCAAAAGCAATGTATCCGTAGTTTAGGGTTAAGTGCGTTAAAGCGGTCCATATGTGGGCAGTCGTGGACACAATGGACTCACTGGCGGCCCATCAATACGGGAACCACTCATCAACGGGTCGTCACTCAAGAGCTGCTCAAAGACGAAGAGTCGGACAAAGACTTGACAAAAGTGACGGAACTGTTCGGTCGCGTCAATCGGCAGATAATTGACGGCAATTGTGGCCAAAACTTTGCCGTAATTCATATGTTTGGCAAACAAATGGTCGTTCATAACAACGATATCATTAGTTTCCGAAACACAATCCCAGCCAAAGCCGGGGAAGTGATTAAACTCGAGAAATGTCTTCTCGTGGGCAACAACTCCTTCACACTTATCGGTCGACCCGTCCTCTCGAGAGATTTGGTCCAAATCGAGGCCACAGTACTCGAGAAGACAATGACTCACACCTATTACAACGTGTTTGCCATCCCTCGCAACCATAACTTCAGGCGCTGGCGGTTCCAGAGGTACCCCTTGTCTATGTTAAGGATCAACCGAATCGATATCTGCCATCCGCTCAATCAGACACAACATGTCGTTAATTAGTCCATAGTTTCACGCTTTCATCACTTCACAGACTTATATAGATTTAAAGGCAAACCAATTGTTATTCAAAATAAAATAAGTTTATAAAACTTACATTCAGTCAAATATTTGTCAATTGTATGCAAATAGTAATCAATAAATTTAATAAATTGTTTATTCAACACAAATATCTACTTCTTATGTGAGGTTGGATTGAATGATATTTAATTTTATGGTAATATTATTAAAACAATGACAACAATAATAGTTAAGAGAAATTTAAATTTTATTAAAATCTTCAAAAATTGATAATATAATTGATTTTCAGGTCATTTACATGAATGAAATGTATTGTATTATAACTGCAATGCAAATACAGATTACTTCATACTATCAAATGAGGCAAAAGATGACATCAATTGCAAAATGGCATCAAATTATTAATCATTTATTTGTTTTTTCAATAATTAATAAATTCTATATTGTTTTAATACATGAGACCTATCGGTGCCCACCAGTCGTGTCAATACAAAATAAGTCACAACTTTCAAGATATTAGTGACAAACATATTAATATATGGTATAAGCGATGGTTACCTGCGGTAACTCTATATTATTTAAAACTATAAACAATTCAAATCAAAAGCCATTCAATTATAATATAATATATATATTTATATAAACATTAGATTCAATATAAAAATTAAAAAGCAATGACTCGACTGGTGTTCGGGTCTCATGTATGTACTGATCGCTCATCAGATAATAGATATCTATTTGTTATCAATAATAAGAAAAAATTAAATAAATATAATTATAAATTGGCGTTAGATTTAGATCGAGTTCAGACACAAAGGTTTTCTATTTATATAACAATAAAACGGATGCAATAATAGAGAGAAATTGTTAACAATTATGACGTTTCGTATAATACAATAATATAAGCAAAAGTCTATATGAACTGCCATTAAATCAAATAACTGTTATCTGAATTGGTGTGAGAGGTTGTGGTCATACAGTATTAATGGACTCATAACATAAGCCATTATAATTTGAATCAATAATCAATTTATAGAATTTGTTTCTAATGTCTCGTCAATTGTTGTAATCGTAATAATGATTGCAGACATAAAATAGTGATTTTAATGGGTTTTTGACTTCGAGTAATGATTTCATGATTTGGAAAATAATGACAATTGTTTTAAAAGAATTATTATATGAATGAATACCCAAAATGTAATTTTAGCTATAATTCAATTCAATTTGTATAAACTATAATAAGAGACCGGTTTTTAATAATCTATTCATAAATATTTAGCCCTCAAATCTTCGTCACTTTCTCTCCGATCACTTGTGGATTGTTTTTGCGGATCTCTTCGGCGCCGTGTTCTCGATAGTCAAACGAACAGTTGTGTTCATTCGCGTACCGATGAGTACTACAGAAAGTGCCACCACATCGACAGGGAAAACCTAAAAACACAAACACATCAATACATTGCGACAACACATCCATCACCACTACATACCAATGACGCCAACGTTTACTTTACATTTAGTGCATCTGTTCTTCTTTTTCTTACTAGTCTTCGGCGGATCGCTTCCATCGGCCAGTGTTTGAGGTGTTTGTGGCGATCCATTTGCCAAATCCTTGTCAGTGTTTGCGTTCACCACAGCATTTGATTGATTACAATTCTCTTGATTTGCAGAACCCTTTAAAAAGTGAATTTCAAATTAGTATTCATTTCCGTAAATGTTATCGATTTCTATGCGATATTATTATCTAAAACACAAACATTTTGTGAGCTCTCAATTGGTTTGCTATGAATAGAGCGGTCAGTATTTTGAGAGCCAGACGGGCCCTTAGTATTGGAGTTCGGCTCTGAAACCGACATTTGGTTCTGAGAAGCAGAACTCGAAGCAGAATTGGGATCAGTTGGACCCGATTTGGCGGTCCGACTATTGTTCTGACCGTTGGTCTTAGAAACGTTTGGCTTTCGTTTCTTAGCACTGTTTGGACTTATGTTTGGCTTTTTCTCATTGCGTTTCCTTTTGTCACACATTCTGTGAAATGATTTCTTACTTCAAACTAAAGACCACTTTTAGACCCGAATACTGACGAAACGGTTTACCAATTGAATGCAAATTTGAATTTAATAACGAATGCATTCATTCATTGAATAATTTATAATTTAAACGCAAACTCATTGAAAACGATAACATGAAAGCATTCATTGTTGTAAATATTATACATAATAATCATTAGAGAGCAAAGTTTCTAATATTACAAACAACTGATATCTAATGAGTCCCGACTCACGGACTGCACATACAGTTGGGTATCGAAATGGTTGCCATACCTCTAGTTTAGTGATATCTTGAGCTATTATCGCAGATGAAACTGTTGGTGAGGCTGTGTTTAGATTACTGTCAAAACCGGTCAGTTGTGGCAAATTGAGGGAAGAGTCCACTATCGGCAGAGATGTGGGGCTATTTCTGCCGGCCGTCGGGTGACTGACCGATGAAGCGGATGCGGAGTGAGTGGTGGGCGCCGATTGCTTTCTCTTCACCGCATCCTTATAGCACTTCGAACACAGACCGTCCGAAGACGGGTTCCCATAGAATCCACAGCCGGAGCGGCACAGCGACGGGCTCTGAGACATCGAATTCGTATCCCTTTCCATATCTTCCATACGTGTGTCAGTCACTCCTTCACGAGTCCAATACGATTAGACGGCTATACCACTGATGCGGTCAAGAGTTGGCGTCAACTGCTTTGATGACAATCCTGTAGACAATAATGGAATCCAATTAAGTCACACATTCATTGGAAACAAAGGCTGAGAGAGAATGAGAGGTTTTAGTGACACTAGAGTAGGGTATAGTATGGTATAGTGTAGTCAAAGCAAAGCGTAAAAGTGGGACATTATATGAATTAATAAATTGGTTTTCATAGCAAAAGGCGAACACAACACGACTTATAGAGGACTCGCTTCCACTGAAAGGCCTTTTCGTTCATATCATATGATTTGCAGTCTTTATCTTTGAATACAAAATACAGGCATAGCTTTGAGTGAATACAAGGCCATAGAAATACGAGTTTCCACTCAAACACTAAACTATGCTTTAAAATCCATAATAAGTTCAATTCAATTATGAAATCAACGCAACTCTCATTACAAATCAATTTACAGTTATCTCACTTCAAAACAGCACAACATATGGCTATTAAACCAATAATTAGTGGTCACTAATCATTGTTTCAATCGCCTAAACATCCACTTCGGCTATAAGTGACGAAAATTAATGCTTACATTTTCAATCATTTGCATTCACGTCACTACAAATCAAAGCCAATATTTAAATGCCTATTCAATAACGAGTTCAAAACAAAGACAACAAATTTAATAGTAATTAAAGGTTTTAATCAACAATTTGCTCAAAATGTCAACAAAAAACACAAAGAAAAACATCTATTAAATTATATGATTGTATGAATCGTAAGGAAAGCAGAGATTATAGAGAAAAGTATATAAAAATAGTAGAGAAATGGTTAGAAAAGACATGAAAATAATGAGTCATTATTTATATGTATTTCAAGACATTGAATGCATTGAAGGCAATACTCTTTCATATCTATTATTTCAGACACTTTTCACGTGAAACCAAACGACGGATAAAAACCCTCTGAAATGAAGACAATTTTTGGCAACAATTCATACTTTTTTGTTTGCTATCATTTCATGTGTAATACATTACATCAAATCCTATCAAACAATACATTACTTTATAGTCATATCTATTTGAGTTTTCCAATATATTAATGCTATTTAGACTCTAATTCAGGCCTTAATTAACTAAAACATATTAAATGTGTTTTTGGTTAGAAATGAATGGGAAGTGAATGAGAAGTGAATCCTTGAAATGAAATTCAAGATTCAATACAAGAGAGGATTTCATATTTGAATACCTATTCAATGTCTAAATACTCGCTAAACACTCAAAATGGCATTCAATTTAAAATGCAGTTTAGATTCAGACAAAACGATACTTTAATTGGATTTGAATTACAATTGAATCGATAGGCAATCCATTGAACAAATAAATAGGTTTTATGTGTTGTTAGAGTTGTTTACTATAACTACAGTATATTGTTATGAAATACGCATTCAATTCAACCCATAATTAACGCTACAAAGTGTCCAATATTTACATCCAATTCAATCAAATCAATACTCATTTCATCGTTAATTCAAATCCAATCAATTGTCTGCCTTTAAACTCAATATTAAACACTAAATACGGACTAAACTATGGATTAAATTAAAATTGTATTCACAAAACATAACATGCATTGAAAAACACATACAAAACACAATCACTTCAATCATACCTTTAATTAATAGCGATTAACAGCCAAACAGTGGGACAGAGAAGTCAACTATCGTTTTGTGGACACAAATTGAATGCTTTAGTAAACGTTGAGTACAATTAATAATCAAATAAATTGCGTTCAAAGCAAATGTATTAATGGTTTTGAACGTAAGGTTAAGTGATTTGACGACTCATTCAATACAGTGTTTAACGCATAAAATGGCGATTCGTTTGCCATTCAATGCAATCGTCTATTCATTGGAGACAAATGTATTAATGGTTTTGAACGTAAGGTTAAGTGATTTGACGACTCATTCAATACAGTGTTTAACGCATAAAATGGCGATTCGTTTGCCATTCAATGCAATCGTCTATTCATTTGAGACAAACACTAACCAAACACTTGACTCTGCGATCACTCTCTCATACAATACATGTAGTGTTGAAACACACAATCAATTCACTCAACATTTATAGTGAATATAATGGCAGCGAATCAACGATTATTACAATTAGAGGAATGGGTTTGTAATGAGAAATGGTATTAAAAATGGTTACCTTTTAGTGGAGTTTGTGTGGAGTTGTGTTGTATTGAGAGCTGTGTTAGGTATGAGAGCAGTGAGTGTTAGGGTCTGTGAGTTGTAGTCCAACAGTGCGTACACAGTGTGTACTACACACAAGTGAAGCACAGCTGAGATAGTCGTCAACACAACACCACTTATTAAAGCGCTTCAAACACACGGCTCGCACACACTGTACTCACTCTCTATGCTCTGGGCCTGCCTTACAGTACAGCGTGAATACACATACTCTGCACACACTCTACACATACGCATACATACAGCGAGACTACAGTACAACCGATACAACACTAACAGTACATACAGTGCTTTAACACCAATAGTACGTCGCCTTTAAATTGCCCCCAATATTAATGTCTGTCATTAAATACAGTCGACGCGCGTTATTGAGTACGCCTTCACTCTCACTGTCTCTCACTATTGTGTGAATAATGATTAATATTAACAATAATTGATTGGTTTAAGCGATGAGACGACTATTTATTAATAGTTTGATTCACTTTCACTCATATGTCTCACTATTTTTTGCTAAACTATACTAAACTTCAGTTCGGATTCAATTTGAATGTTGTGTTGAAACAAAACTTTTGACTTTCTTTTATAAAGTTGTTTCTGAAACACAAAGTGTGAGCAAAAGATGATTGCATACAAACAAGCGATCACTTGACAGGTCTTAAGACACGACAATCATTGGACAGTTCTGTTAGCGTTTGTAACACATAATGAGTTGTAATGCAATGAACGGCAGATGCGATGCATTGGTTGCGGACCTCTATATCCCGTAATTTAGTACTCAATTGAATGCATAATAAGTTTTAGACGTCAT
Source organism: Medioppia subpectinata (assembly GCA_905368565.1). Lineage (NCBI taxonomy): Eukaryota > Metazoa > Arthropoda > Arachnida > Sarcoptiformes > Oppiidae > Medioppia > Medioppia subpectinata. The sequence goes on from CAJPIZ010000602.1 coordinate 19,875, forward strand.
ATGATGTGAGGATTTCCAATGTTTTTCACTCAATGCCTGTCTTTGCGTCTGAAATGCGTTGAAAAAGTTGTATTTAATGTTCAAAAGTAACAACACTTCTGGTGTTTGCGTTAATTTTAAACTCATTGCCAAACATTTTTAGCAAATATTCAGTGGTTTTGAAACAAAAGCGCTTTATTTCTTAAAATATCATTAATAACTAATGTATGGCTTATAATGTAGTGACAAATGATTATTCAATTTTAATTTAATAGAAATTCAATTGAAATTAAAATTAGTTTTTTGAGAAAATTCTGTGAAAACAATATCACAGAATATATTGTATTGAATACAAGGCAATGATATGGTGTTGACTGCAATTCTGGTCCAAACGAGTACTGACTGGTAATTCTCGGCATTTGATGTAATCATAAATATATAGCAATTTCATGGATATAGACATGTAGTTGTCATATGTGTTGAATATCTCATTCAAACCAATGTATGGAAAAGTTTGTAGAAATATGTGATTCTTATGATGTGTTGATTTATGGCATACAATCATAATCTAGTATTGAATGACTGAATGAGAAACAATACATTGGATGAAAATAAGTGTTTAGTAGACACTTGTGTTGAACTTCAATGCCTTTCTAATTATAATAATCATAAGAATAATAATAATATTACAAATAATTCTGTTGTTAATTCATTTAAATCATTATTTGATGACTCATTTGAAAAGTAAATAAATATATTTAACTAATATTTGTAATGATATATATTTGACAAACACGACGACCGACACCAACACCACTCACATGAGGTATACTTATATTGTTTTACAACTAATTAGCCGTTGCTTAGGATATACTCTCGTGAACTACACCTCAATTAACGTCTGGTGAAATGTCTTTCACATTCTGTGTCCTAATTCCCAACTCATGTCTGCCTTCTTTGAGATCCAGTTATGAAAATCTCATTACTTATCACTAAATCGTTAACTTTTTTACATTGTTTTCTACGACTCGATAAGACTTTAGTTAATATATGAATGCATTATTAAATTACATTAAAATGCATTACATTACTGACCATTTGTAAGATTTAGTTGAAATTGAATATTTTATTTTCAAAACTGTTTACTTTAGTTAACAAACAATGATGTGATGTATGAAATGATTGCAACAAAAGTTACAAAGTTCTTATTAGTTGTCGATTCATTGCTATACAGTGTTGTATACATTACAGTATATGGATCTCATGATTGCACATCCAGTGAAGTCATCTTTTAATGCATTACAAGTCAATATCAATGACTTTTTTGTATTCATATAATCATTTGGTTGTAATAATGCGATACATTTATAACTCGTATTGACTTACTTTATCTCATATTTTTAAAATCTCATATTTATTTTGGTTTTAAAAATGATTTAATGTTTGAAAAACTTTTTTTTATACAAAACTCGATATGATTTCGAGTCGTAAAACTCAAATCTCATGACTTATTGAATGCGAGGATAAAAACAAAACAAATGCACAGAAAGAGTGATGTAATACTTGGAGAAGAGATGCAAACAAGTGTTGGCTAATAATAAACTGTTGGCACTGACAGTGATCTTAGGCATCGGTTTTCATGTATGGGCTTTGAGGTCATTGTATTGTATCCATAGCTGGCATTCGCTTCAAAGTGTGATCCTTTCGTCACAATAAGTTCGCTAACTTTCACTCCAATACACCCTACAGTACCTCTCTCTCTCTTTTCTTTCTTTCATTTAGACATTCAAAACAACTATTATCTTCTTTTGTCATTCAAATTACTTTCAAATTGAAGTCAATATCTATTATCTTATACATGTATTGAGTCGTGGATGACGTTTAAAGTAGTTGTCATAGTATTGTATAAAAAGTGTCTCATATAATGCGTTCACATTTAAATTGAAATTACAAAAGTATTATCAAAAATAGTATCTCTTTTGAAATTATGGTGAATAGAGTGAAATCATCAGTAGATAAACATTTCCGTTCATTCATAAACATAATGTTATAATAAAGTAGTTTATAGTAATTACTAATTAGTAATTACACGCGTAAATTGAATAAAAAAACTAATTTTAATTTCAATTGAATTTCTATTAAATTAAAATTGAATAATCATTTGTCACTACATTATAAGCCATACATTAGTTATTAATGATATTTTAAGAAATAAAGCGCTTTTGTTTCAAAATCACTGAATATTTGCTAAAAATGTTTGGCAATGAGTTTAAAATTAACGCAAACACCAGAAGTGTTGTTAGTTTTGAACATTAAATGCAACTTTTTTAACGCATTTCAGACGCAAAAACAGGCATTGAGTGAAAAACATTGGAAATCCTCACATCATATGACGTCTAAAACTTATTATGCATTGAATTGAGTACTAAATTACGGGATATAGAGGTCCGCAACCAATGCATCGCATCTGCCGTTCATTGCATTACAACTCATTATGTGTTACAAACGCTAACATAACTGTCCAATGATTGTCGTGTCTTAAGACCTGTCAAGTGATCGCTTGTTTGTATTTATCATCTTTTGCTCAGACTTTGTGTTTCAAAAACAACTTATAAAAGAAAGTCAAAAGTTTTGTTTCAACACAACATTCAAATTGAATCCGAACTGAAGTTTAGTATAGTTTAGCAAAAAATAGTGAGACATATGAGTGAAAGTGAATCAAACTATTAATAAATAGTCGTCTCATCGCTTAAACCAATCAATTATTGTTAATATTAATCATTATTCAC
>CAJPIZ010000603.1:0-22636 GCA_905368565.1 Medioppia subpectinata
TAAAATCACTAATTAATAATAACTATTACTATTACGTGAGAAAATAGGGAATAAATCATTTCATATGTAATTACTAATTATTTGCTCTCTCTCCGGAATGACTGGTATTCTCCTCTCTCTATGAGAAATAAGTCCTGAAGACTGAATCTATGGCCAAACCTTACAATTGATGGCAAACCTGAACGCGTAATGCAGTTCCGGAATGCAAAGGCAGAGGCTGTGCAAAGAGCGCACACATACTATACATACAACTATTAAAAAGTTAGTTTATTTTTCTTAATACAATAAGTGGTAATCAATTGCATCATTAAAACTTGATTTTCAAATGTGAACTCATTTTTTCCTCCCATCACTTAAATACATCGGGGAATCAAATACCGATTACTCCCGGTATACACACACCGAACATATACTGTAAGTACAGTACAGTACAGTACATACACACATACATTCATCCCAAACGACAAACTATTTTTTGTTGTTTATTTGAAATATTTATCATTTTTTTCGCAGAAACATTCAATCGACGAACAACTGGTATATAATGTTGTTTTCCGACATCAGGTTTTGTTGGTATCGAAAATATTTTTAAGTGGCGTTTAATACGAGTGTCATATAAATTATTAGTTTTAAAAATGCATTTTACTCCTCATTTGATGGCATTTCTCTGTATTTATACACAGATTTTTAGTGACAAATATTTCGACGAATAAAAAAATAAATAAATAGTTAATAAAATTTTATTTTTATTCAAATGTGTCGCTCATTTCTAGTACACAGTTGTCTAATGAAAGCATTAATATTCAATATATATTAATGAATGATCTTTTAAAATATGTTTCTTATAATGATTTGAATAATATATTTGACTGCAAAAAATTCTTGTGCGGAACTAAATGTTTTTGAAGTGAAACATAACGGTATATATAAAAATGTAAGACTGTTTTTAGACAATAAGTGGTAATCAATTGCATCATTAAAACTTGATTTTCAAATGTGAACTCATTTTTTCCTCCCATCACTTAAATACATCGGGGAATCAAATACCGATTACTCCCGGTATACACACACCGAACATGTACTGTACAGTACAGTACATACACACATACATTCATCCCAAACGACAAACTATTTTTTGTTGTTTATTTGAAATATTTATCATTTTTTCGCAGAAACATTGAATCGACGAACAACTGGTATATAATGTTGTTTTCCGACATCAGGTTTTGTTGGTATCAAAAATATTTTTAAGTGGCGTTTAATACGAGTGTCATATAAATTATTAGTTTGAAAAATGCATTTTACTCCTCATTTGATGGCATTTCTCTGTATTTATACACAGATTTTTAGTGACAAATATTTCGACGAATAAAAAATAAATAAATAGTTAATAAAATTTTATTTTTATTCAAATGTGTCGCTCATTTCTAGTACACAGTTGTCTAATGAAAGCATTAATATTCAATATATATTAATGAATATAGAAAATTTTATACAAAGAATATTACTAAACTTATTATATAAACTGACGTTTTTTAAGAACACGCCTTGATTTACAAAAACTTCACTTTGTATTGCCATATATATTTTTACATTCTGACAAAAATCCGGTTAATTAGTTTAAAACTTTTAACATTACTTTATCTGCTTTTTAAGCGTTTGAATGAAGAAAAATACTATTTTATGCGTAAACTTATGTTTAAGTTATAAAGTTTGCGAAATCGACAAAAATTTCTATATATATCTCAAAGCAAATTGAAGGCCCGAAAAATATTATCATATATTAAACATTTAATATAAAATAAAGTCAAATAATTAATTACATGAACTTATTATCAAAAGTCAATTCCTGTAATTTTGAAGAAACATTTTTCTCTATATTAGTCATACATTTGTTCATTAATTATATAATAATAGGTATGAGAATAGGGAACACGTGTTCTTCAAATAGCAATAAATTTGACGATTTATTCGTTAAAACACATTAATTAGCCAAAGATTAAGGCTATAATCGCTATAATGGTTATAATGGCTATAATGGCTCCGAGGAGTCAATCATTAACCATATTATTTATTTTCATAATGCCTTCTGATTATTTAAGTTCAAAATACAATAATTGAGCAATAGACTAAAGATAGTTTAACAAAGGTTATAATAACTACTGTTAGTGATTTGTTAATAATGTTCATATATTATTTAGATTACATATAAAATAATATGTCAGAATCTATTCTCAGAAATCTGTTTATTTATTTATTTAAAAATTGAGCCATACTTTAATAAATTAAAGAGTAATTTATTTAAAATTTATTAAGCATTAAAATCAATGATATTTTCATTGAATTTTATGGTGTAAACAAATATAAGGAATTGTATAAATAAATATTCAACTCTCAAAACGCTATAACTTTGTAGTGATTCTCAAGAGTAAAATGTCATAACTTTTCACTGATTATTTCAATCAACGCATTGTCTCCTAATATAAAGTAAATTGAAATACGAGAAGAATGCGATGAAAACCACATCCACTGCCGGCTTATTATAAGACCCCAACTCTTTTCCCCAGTCATCTCTTGTGCCCATACTTTACATCCAGAATATATAAATAAAATTTAATCCTTTGATAGTAAAGCAAAAAAACTAATAAATTCAAGTTTTATGTTATTAACTCGTTATCTGATTTCTATCAAATTGTTTCCAATATTATTGATGACAATCACTAAACAATTATTACAAGTATATAATAAATCTAATGTATATTTTATTAATGTCAGAATCTATTCTCAGAAATCTGTTTATTTATTTAAAAATTGAGCCATACTTTAATAAATTAAAGAGTAATTTATTTAAAATTTATTAAGCATTAAAATCAATGATATTTGCATTGAATTTTATGGTATAAACAAATATAAGGAATTGTATAAATAAATATTCAACTCTCAAAACGCTATAACTTTGTAGTGGATTCTCAACAGTAAAATGTCATAACTTTTCACTGATTATTTCAATCAACGCATTGTCTCCTAATATAAAGTAAATTGAAATACGAGAAGAATGTCTACTTTTGGTGTAGGTGACGGCCGAATAATATTCTGGGGTTGAGAAAAGGGGTCAGTAGAGAACACGGGTATGAAATGTAGGTCTTATATATTTATTTTAAATTAGGAAACTATCATTTCGTTTTTGTGTGTCCTTGTGTTCAATCCTTTTTATTCGGGGTAATAATGATGAATGAATGGCAGAGAGTGTGTGTATAGTGTGTATGGCATTGAAGTGAGACACACAGCTGAGGGAGTAGGGTCTCTGTTGGGCTGTATTAGGTTGTATTGGGTAGTGTTGGGTAGTGTTGGGTAGTTTTGGTTGTATTGGGTTGTATTGGCCTGTATTGGGCACCTGGTCTTCACTGATAGAGAGGGGATTCGTTAGAAAAAGTGCATTTCGTTTGCATAGAAATGGATGGCAGAGAGAAAGAGAGTGGAGGAGATGTGGAGAAATGTTAGGCACTGAATAGGGATAGAGAGAGGCTCTGGCATTGGTTTTAAACATAAAACATTTTTTTCTAACAGACTTTTTGTCTGTATATTTGGCGTTCAAAAAGCTCTTTCTTTTTTGGACACCAAAACTCTTGTCGAAACGCTTTTGCTTTTGGTATACATTTGGGACTCAAACATATGGCAAATGTTTTTTCTCAGTCACTATCGAGTTGTGGTCTGAATTGATTGTTTATTTCTGTTTCGCCAAAATTAGTTTTGTATTTATTTACGAAACGCCAAACGAAAGCTGTTTTAATATAAAAATTGTTTTCTCATTCTCTCTCTCGATCTAATGTGTGTCAACAGAAATGAGCCAAAAATGAGTTACTAATTGTGTGTTTGAAAAGTTTTGTCGTTTTGTCGGTCGGCTTTTTCTCGGCTTGTTTTTTGGTTCGCACGACACATAGTTAGACCACAACTACTACTACTGTATACTAACACTACAGCACTGTTACTATAAATTGTTGTTTAACTATAATTGAAGCAAAATGTATGTAAGAATCCGTGTGTTGGGGGCCGACACAGACAGCCAAACATTTCACATCAATTGTCGCTCTATTAATGAATCCATGGATGAGTTGCGCGCAAAAGTGGCCCAAAAACTCAATTACCAAAACAGTATATCTCGAGTCAGACTTTTCTTCGACGGCAAAGAGGTATTTGTTGGACAATAACTACACTTATTATAGTTTACTCGCAAACTATTGTTAATTAAACTTTTTCGCATGACTTTCGCATTCATTAAAAATATCACACATTTATGTATAATTTTATAGCTAAACGATGGATATTCTCTCTATGAATATAATATCAAACTTAATAATGTTATACATGTTATGCTTCGACCGCAATGTTTGGCCGCTAACGAGAGAGCCGTCAATATTAGCGAAGATAACTCAACGTTAGCCCAAAATAATGATATAAATAATGATGACTGCGATAAGGATGAGAAGGGCATCGAAGGGGACGACTATTATCGTGTGGGAGACTGTGTGGACGCCGTGGACGGGGAGTCGGGCGCCTGGTTTGAGGCCAGAATCGCTAGAATAACAGCCAATTATCGGACAAATGAACACAAATATTATGTGGATTTCGAGAAACAATCGATTGGCTCTAATATAGGACTAGAGTTGCGACAAATAAGACCCCAATCGTCGACAGTCTTATCGTTTGATGACATTAAGGAAGGGGAGAGAGTGTTGGCTAACTATAACAATGATTGCGCTGAGGAAAGGGGTTATTGGTATGAGTGTGTGATTGAGAAAAAATTGCTAACAAAGCGAAAACTTTTTGCCACAATATATTTGGCGGATATTGTAGTGAAAGGACAAAAAATTCAATTCATTGACGAGATCTACAGAATTGAAACCAATGTTAAGATAACGGAGCGCTCGACAGATAATGAATCGGTGGTGAAAAGTGGCGTCAAAACGAAACGTAAGTTTTTTTTGCCTCAAATCCCTTTTCTCAAAACTACTCTACATTTCTATTCATTTGAATATAAGGTATAATATATTGTTCACTGTATGTAAAGCAGAGTACAGTACATAATAACATACATGTATTGCATAAACGCTAGGAATAAAGACTAAAATAATTGAAATCATAACTCAAGTTACAACACTCTATTGAAAATTAGATGAGTTGTGGCTTTTTTGTTAACCGCTTTTTTATTAGTGGCAAAACGGGTATAAAAATACATTTTTGCAAATATATTATAATTTTCATTTTATTATTTATTTCAATGAATGCCATTCACAACAGGATTTGAATAAATTTAAAGTTATTTGCAATTCTCGAGTCATAACTATTTTATTATAGAGCTATAGCTATAATACCGGTAACCCATAACCCATTTATTTTGCTGGCCGTCCGGTAACCCATTGTCTCGCAGAAAAACATTTTGTTTGTAAATTGTTTATTAATAAAACAAAACATTGTTTTAGACAAACACTATCTAAACACTAAACTCGTGAACAGAAAACAAACAATAAATTTAATACCAAAATCTGTTCACTGAAAGGACGGCCAGTGTTTGTGCTTTTAATTAAATTCAAGTAATAGTTTTCAAATAAATAAAAACTTTATGCAAACAAAATGTTTGAAATTTTTTTATCCACTCAAACGTCAAGTTTATACAGAAAATAATTGGAAAATTCAAACACTTCTCACAAATAAGTCCTAAATATGATTGAATTTTGAATATAAATGACTTAACATATAATGAATTTTTAAAAAATGCAATTACACTATAAATATATACCCCATGAAAGATATATTGATTGATTGATTGCATGTGAAAACGCGTTGACAGGACAGACACCTCCGGATTGTAACCAATGCCACGACAACTCATCACTCGATTGCAAGAAGTGTTCGTGCAATGAATGCGGGGCCAAGACTTCGCCTGAGAAGCAGATCATTTGCGATGAATGTAACGCTATTTACCATATATGGTGTCTGAAGACACCATTAGATGCGGTGCCCGACGAGGACTGGTATTGCGATGTGTGCGACAACACCGATAGGAACCAATTGATGGCCATTCAGACCAATCAATTGAATCGACGGAAGAATAACTTGAATCGCGTCGGAGTCAAAGACTGGGGCCGAGGGATGGCTTGCGTGGGTCGCACTCAGGTGTGCGAAACGGTTCCCAAAAACCATTTCGGATGCATTCCGGGCGTAGAGGTGGGGATGTGGTGGCGCTTCCGCTTCCAGGCGTCCGAAGCGGGAGTTCATACACCACTTGTGGCCGGAATTCACGGCAAAGAGAATTGTGGCGCCTATTCTATAGTGTTTTCGTGCTCTTACGCCGAAGACATTGATTTGGGACTCGAGTTCTATTACACGGCTTCGGGCGGCAAAGACTCGGGCAATAAGTGTCGGGTCGGAGGACCGCAGATAAAGGATCAGGAGTTGAAGCGTTGCAATAAAGCGCTGGCACTCAACTGTTTCGCGACATTCAATGGCGAAAAGGGACATACAAAAGACGGCAAAAAGGTATTTGTGTTGAAGTGTTTCCCTTTTTGAGTCATTAATCATAACTTTTTGTTATTTATTTTAATTCAAAAAACACAGAAATTCATAGAAAATGTTGAATTAAACTTCAAATGCGTCTATTGTTTAGATGTGGTTAAAAGGCCGGTCACTACACATTGTTCTCACAATATATGCAAAGTATGTCACAATTGAATGCATTTATGCATTAATTAACACCAATTATATGAATCCCATATACATATATATGTATATTAGGAATGTAACCTTGTCAGAAAATTTAGACCACAGTTCAGCACAGGATAAACAGCTAGCCTAGAGTTCTTATACTCCTTTGAAAGGTATTTGTTCGTGAATTTGGTTTATAATTGATTTAATAATAGATAACATAAGAAAATATGCTAATAATACTAAATTTAAATCATTTACAAAATGAATTCAGTCGTACAGTACCTTATCATTGAAACTAATCATTTATTATTGAATTAAAAATATTGTGATTAACATAAGAATAGATTAATAGATTGTAAGAAAAGGTAAAATAAATACAACTTTTCCATAAGAATGAAATGAATGATTATTGGAACAGTCTTTTAAATCTGGTGTCAAGTCGTGTCCTATTTGTCGATCGGATCTCAAGAATATGAGGAAACTTTCCATAAACAAGCACTTAAACCAAATATTAACTAAATTATTATCTATTGTATGAACAAAATTCACTCCAATTGTATAGAAAATATGCTAAAAATACTAAATTTAAATCATTTACAAAATGAATTCAGTCGTACAGTCCTTATCATTGAAACTAATCATTTATTATTGAATTAAAAATATTGTGATTAACATAAGAATAGATTAATAGATTGTAAGAAAAGGTAAAATAAATACAACTTTTCCATAAGAATGAAATGAATGATTAAAAAAGTATTTTATTTTCCATAATTGAAGTGATTATGAAAACAAATCCAATCAAACGTATAATAAATCGACGAAACATATTAAAAGCGATGCATTGAACTCTCATTTCTTCATTTTACACAAGTATCTCAAGGGAAGCATTTTGATGTCATCCGCGTCTCCAGAAGTGAAGTTAACCACACCTTCGTTGCCGTCGATACTCAACAGAATTCCCGTATTCTCGCGGTCTTCGCCGAAGATTACTTTAAACTATAAACAAATACAACCATTAATCGCAAAATCAAACCATTTATGATTGGGTACGAGAAGACATACCTTATCGTTGGCCTGTGGTATCACTGGCTCCAAGTGTTCGGACAGAATGTTGACAACTCTGTCCTCTTTGAGTAGGAATACGGCACACATTCCGCCCGATATTCCCCTAACGATTCCCGTTTGGCCGATGAGGTCGTCGTCGTCGTGGTCTTTGATGCGGACCTCGATGTCAGTGGTTTGCCACTCCATAGAGTACGACTGTTCCATTCCCGCTCCGGGGGTCTGAGGGTTAAAGTGCGGCGACGACACTCCCGGCGTCATCGGTGAGTAGCCGTAACCGGTGGGCGACGGCGACGGGTTAACACTCAGCGGGTTATTGTATGCGGGACTGGGAGTCATATAACCAGCCGATGCTGGACTCGGAGCAGTGCCCGGAGCGCTGTATGACGGCGAAGGAGTGGCCGCCGGACCGTATGGTGAATAGGAATGGTCTGAAGAGGCGTACATTCCGGGTGTTTGCGGAGTATATGGACCGCCGGGAGGGGTCTCGGGGTTGACATATCCAGGCGTTGGAGGATTCAGATACGAGGGATTGGACGGCGAGGGCGTCGGGTCGTCGTATTCAAAGTCGGGTCGCGGTGTAGTGGAAGCCGTGGGATCCCAGATGGAGGACGTGTGGACGGGAGTGCGCGACCCGTCGTGCATCGGTGTCGCACCGCCGCCACCGTAGGCGGGCGTTCGCGAGCCGTCGTGCAGAGGCGTATTGGCCCCGCCATACATTGGCGTACGACTGCCGGTGCCGTACATCGGGGTCTGACTGCCATACATCGGGGTGTTTCGGGCGTAAGTGGAAACACCACCGCTCGGACCCTTTTCGCCGCCACCGCTGCCCACAACTACGATACGTGTCTTATCCACAGTAATCGTCTGACACGTGGCGTGCAGTTCGACGCGAGCTGTGGTCCCGATGGCGTCCTTCACGATACCGATGTATCCCTTATACGTTCCCTGAGTTATCTTAATGGTCTTCCCGATCAGTTCCAGATCCGATCGGTCGCGACCGCCCTTCGCGTTCATTCCCCGACCGCCGCCACCGCCTCCTCCACCACCCCCTCCACCGCTCGACGGGTGTGCGGGTGAGGCCGCTATGCGCGGAGACATATACCCGGCGCTGGTGTTCATAACGCCAGAGGCCGACAGAGGTCTGGAACCGCCGGCGAGTATCAAATGTCGTGTTTTGCAGACAAATATACCGCCGTTTTCTAACATCATCCGCGAGTAGAGAAACGCCGAGTTTCGGTACAAGTGTTTAATCTCTCCCTGACGTCCGGAGTGCGGGCCGTCTATCACTTTCACGTGATCTTTCACTTGGATTTGGTTCTGTTCGGAGTCCAGAGCCACCGCACGCCGAGAGTCGCGCTTCTTAGACACCGCCTGATGTTTGACGTGAACTAACTTTCCGTTTTGGTTCAGTATCTGGAAGTTCTCCTTCTCGAGCCGTACGATCACACCGACAGTCTGTGCGTCCATTTGTACCAAATCTCCCCATTGGAACTGACCCAACGTGTCCACACCCGTCGCCATATCGGCGCACAGTTGCAAGTCTTTGGGCAATACCTTCAGCTCATGCATCGTTAGGTCGGAGAAGAGTACGATTTGCGAGTCCTCTACGCGTACGATAAGTCCGGTGTCGCCCTCATAGCGACCGGCGATCACTTTCACGTGATCACCCATTTTGAAGTACTTCCGGAGTTCGTGCGCCTGGAAGTCGAGCGGATCCGTGAGGTCTTCGTGACGCGGAATCATCGTTATCTTATTGCCATCGATGGTAATGATCTTTCCCTGGAGGTGAGCCAACTCTCCTTCGCATACCTCGACGGTATCGCCGGGTGAGAAGCTGTGGCCCTTGTCTTCGGCGANGGAGGTGAGCCAACTCTCCTTCGCATACCTCGACGGTATCGCCGGGTGAGAAGCTGTGGCCCTTGTCTTCGGCGATCGTACTCTCGCTGAGCTGTAGTTCAATGCCTTCCGGGTGTTCCTCAAACTTCTCCAACTCGGAGAGCGTGGGCTTCACGCCGTCGATCAGCAGCGCTGTCGTTGTGAACGCTTTGTACAGAAAGCCCCGACGGTATCGATTGCTCTCGAAGATAATGAAGTCCCCATCGTTGGTCACTTCGCCACCGATCGCACGAATCGCGTCCATATCGAAGAGCTTCGGCAGCGGACGCTTCTGGCGCTTACGCTTCAGACTGTCGTTCTCGTTGGTCGCGGCCCTCAACGCACCCCTCAGTCGCGTGTAGTCTATGCGGGGAATGAGCTTCAGGTGGACCTGATTCTGGGCGGTGTCCACGTAATCCACTTGTCCCAAGTCGTCCTTATAGAGACCCCTCTTGAGGCGCACCCATTGGTTCACTTTGATCTGTTGGTTGTCTTTCGTGACGCGCAACACATCCGTCATCTCATTGATGGGAACCATTGTCTGCCTATAAATGCCGAGCCGTAAGTTTCCCATCCCTTGAATCGCTTGCTTGACGTGAGTTTGTTTGAAGGCCTCGATATAGATATAGCCTTTGATTCCTATATAACATTGCAATCAATAAAATAAGATTTGTTAACGTTTTTTGGGATCAAAACACTTCAGTCCTAAGACTGAGACCAACCTTCGGGCGCGACCACAGACTTGATGGGCAGCGGCTCATCGGTGGTCGAGAAGGCGATAAACTTCCTCATGAGCTGCAGAACAGTGGCCTTCTCTTCGCCAATCTTGCACTTAATCATCCATAGGTTGGGATCCTTAACGCCGGGCATCAGTGCCTGTTGTGTGATATCGTCGGGCAGATCGACGTCGCCGTCGTAGCCCTTCTCGGCGGCCGACGTCTCGGCGTATTTGCGGCGATAGTAGTCCTCGATCTCGTCCTCCTTCTGGGAGTTCCACATCATGTGAATCCTTCGGTGTCCCTCTTGATCGCGGGCCGAGTCCTCCAAGTGTTTGTTCTTCTCGATGATCTCGTCGGCGCCGTCTTCCCACTCCTCGTCGTCTTCGATCTCGTCGTCCACTTCCGCCTCGTCTAAGATGAAGCCTCCGTGTCGTGGCTTCGACCGCTTCCCACGCCGTCGGCCGCCGCCGCGCACCTCATCCTCGTCCGAGTCCTCCGAGTACTCCTCCTCCGCATCCAAGTCCTCGCCTTCCGGCTCCTCTTCGTCCGCCACTTCTGGCTCTCTGTTGTCCTCTTCGGCCTATAGAGTGGACGCAAATGTGTCAACACATCCGTTCAATGGATTCAATGGATTCAATGGTCGCCCAAAGCATTACCTCATTGTCTGAGTCTCTGTTGGACTCTTCGCTGTCCGACATGTCGTGAGTCGAGTGGCTGTCAATCGGCTCTCGCTTTGTGTCGAGTCTTGTATTCAACTAAACATCCGATGAATGACTGAATGACTGAATCAATGGTCTGTTGTTGTCATGCGATCACTGAATATGACTGCAATCGCAAACACTGTAAACACTGTGGCATTCATTGCATTGGAAAACACATACAATCGCTATATGTTTCGCAATTTGTGCCCTTTTTATGCCATACTATGCGCTAATAATGAGTACAAAACGTACCGAACGTTCGGCACAACAATAACGCCGAACATAGAGTCGAGCGCTCATAGAGTGCGCACTCAGTCTCTCGACTATCACTTCAATAGCGATTCGAACGCAGTTTTGGCGCCAATTGTCGTCGCATTCATCGATTCGTTCGAAACTTTTTGAAACGCGATTTGAAATTCAATTTTGAATTTGAATTTGAATTCGAATCCAATTTCCAGACAACTGTTAAACCGATTCAACGGATGAGTCATTCGTTACTGAAATCCCATTCAAAGCAATCGTCTGTCTATTGAAAACTCAATTATCTGTTCATTTGATCCACACTTTGTGTCCACACAACTCCGTCACCACTCCATCGGTTGGTGTCAGCGACTCATCAGTCAACACATACTCACCCATTGGTTGTGTCTTCACTATCACCTTAAGTACATCCCTATAGAGTCCTATTGTGAGCGATGGCACCGAAACCCCAGTCATCGGATCCGACGGCTCTATGCGTTCCGACGCCGAAGTCAGCTCTGGTCAGAGCGGGTCTGCACCTGAAGAACGAGCGGCTCATGTCGTGCTCGCAGTTCGTTCCGCGACCCGGCTTTGGACAGAAGGGCCGCCGCATTGTCCTCAACACCAATCACTTCGCCGTCGACTTCAACGCCAAGAAAGTCATCTACAGATATCAGGTGTCCATCGAGTGTCTGCCGCAAGCGTTCCGGTTGTCTGCGGCCGCCGGCGACGAGAGGCGACGCTTTCGCAAACTGTCGGACAACTTGTGCCGCAAGATCTTCGCCAAAGCGGTCGATGAGAACAAGTCGTACGGAAAGCTGTTCTACAACTCGATGCCAGTCTTCGACGGATCCAAAGCGATGTTCTCGTGCGGACCACTGGCCGGCATCTCATGCGACGGCAAACCCACGCGTATTGTAGTGGAAGTGCCGGACGACCAGTCGGTGGACTCGCAGTTCGCCTTTAATATCAAATACACGGGAAATACGATAAGTCTT
The DNA here is from genome assembly GCA_905368565.1 of Medioppia subpectinata. Classification (NCBI taxonomy): domain Eukaryota; kingdom Metazoa; phylum Arthropoda; class Arachnida; order Sarcoptiformes; family Oppiidae; genus Medioppia; species Medioppia subpectinata. Next base: position 12,304 of record CAJPIZ010000603.1, read on the forward strand.
AACGGTTTGCGGCTATACTTCGATAAGAAGACGAACGCCATTCCCTTCGAACACATCCAAGCGCTCAATATTGTCCTCAGACAGGGACTCATCGGCTCCAAGATATCCATCGGTCAGTCGCTGTTCAACCCATCGCCGGATAATCGCATTAATATCGGCGGCGGAAAGCAATTGGCGTTCGGTATCTACCAGTCGTTGAGACCGTGTGTCGGCGGCGCCCAACTGGTGGTCGACCGCGCGTGCACTGCCTTCTGGGCCAACGGATCCATTGAGGACTTCGTCAAGAGTTTGTTTCCGTACAAAGAGTGCGAATCTATGATGAAATACAAGTGGAATGACTTCGAGAGGAAACGCGTTGAGCGCGAACTCAAAGGCCTTCTCATCCAAGTGTCTCACCTCCGGTTCCACAAGAAGTACAAAATCCATGGCATCACCAGAGAGTCGGCTCAAGACCTGCACTTCCTGTGGACAAAGAGGGGCCGCAGAGGCGAGAAGATATCCGAAGGCAGTGTCTCTGTTGCCGAGTATTTCAAACAGGAATACCACGAACTGAAGGCTCCGCACTGGCCGTGCGTTATCGTCCGCAGCGGTCAGAGGCCCACGTATTACCCGCTGGAAGTGTGCCGACTCGCCAACGACCAGCACGTGAACCGAAAGCTGCCGCCGCAACAGACGGCCGAAATGATCCGAATGTGTGCCTCAACTCTACCTAAAGAGCGCTTCGAAATCATCCAAAAGGCGGCCAAAGATATCGCACTCAACGATAATTGTCGCAAATATCTCAACGAATTCTCGCTGAAACTGTCGACACAACCCATCGGTCTGTCGGCGCGTGTGTTGGAGGCGCCGGTTCTCGCGGAACGCAATGGCAAACACTGTATCCCTCGGGACGGCAAGTGGCGAATCGGACAGTTCTTCAACTCAGTGGACGTCAAGCAGTGGATTGTCGTCAATCTGACTAATCTCGAGGACCACCAGATCACCAATTTTATCGAAACCCTCAAGAAGTACGGCCAACAGATCGGCATGAATATCAACGATCCCGTCTGTCGCGTCAAAATGACATATCAGAGGGGATTCCTTAAGGTATCCATCACTTCCTCTCTCTCTCTCCCTTTGCCTTTGCTTTCATTCTGCCATTCATTTCAGGAGAAACTCTTCGATAGAGCCGAAGAGAAGTATGGATTCGTCGATCTCTTCATCTTTCTGGGCATCGAATCCGACGAATGCTATTACGAGATCAAGAAGTGCGGAGACATCGACATCGGACTCACCACTCAATGCGTCCGCAAACACAACGTCTTGCGTATGAACCAGTCTTTGGCCACAAATATTCTGCTGAAGATTAACACCAAAATGGGCGGAGAGAACCTCTGTTTGGCTACTTTGCCACCGATTCTGGCCAACAGACGAGTGGTTGTCATCGGCGCAGATGTGGCCCATCCCTCGCCATCGGATAAACTGTGCGCTTCAGTGGCGGCAGTGGTCGGCAATATCGACGCCAATTGTATCAAACACTACGCGACGGTTAAAGTGCAACACAGATATCGCGAAGAGATTATCAACGAATTGGATGTATTGGTGAATGAGATTCTCCGCGAATACCAGCGCCAGAACGGAGAACTGCCTCAAGAGGTGGTCTTCTATAGGGATGGCGTCAGCGAAGGACAGTTCATGTATGTCATGGACTTTGAGATCAGGAAAATAAAGCTCGCCTTTCAATCCCTGGCCGTCGGGTATAACCCGAAGTTGACGTTCATTGTGGTCCAGAAGAGACACCACACCAGGTATTCAGACATACAGTCGACTCATTGTCTCACAAATTGATTGATCCTATGATTGCTATCTTTAGATTCATTCCGGACGACGAGAGGGACGGTGTGGGCCGTGGAAAGAACGTCCCGCCGGGAACTATAGTGGACAATGTGGTCGTCCATCCGACCGACTTTGACTTCTACCTGTGCTCTCATGAGGCCATTCAGGGCACCGCTCGTCCGTCTTATTACTACGGTTTGTCTCTAATGTCTAATCATGTTTTGAATGCTCTGACAGTTGTATTGGTGTTGTTTGCAGTGCTGTACGACGAGAACAGGTTCGGCGCCGACCAACTCCACGAGTTGACGTACTATCTGTGCCACACATACGCGCGTTGCACCCGAAGTGTGTCGATCCCGTCGTGTGTCTATTACGCCCATTTGGCCGCACATCGCGCCCGCGGACACATCAATGGCTCCACCGGTGACTCGGATTCTGGCTCTTCGGGCGGCAGTCCTAACCTACGGCTGTCTCGACGAGTGGTTCCCAACTTTGATAATCTGAGCCAAAAGATTAACGTCAGAAACGATCGCAAGAGTTCTATGTATTTCTGTTAGACTCTTACAGCTCTTCTCTCAACACTTTTTTCCTCATTTTTTGACGTTTTGCTAAATTTTTGCCAAAAATATTGATTTTTATATTGTTTTTGTTTTTTACGACTAAATTTTGTATAAATATGTGTTATTTATTGAATTAAATATTTATTTATTTGTAAATTTTTGTAAATAAAATATAATTTCGTTTTAAAAATTGTGTTTTTCATTGAATCTAATCATTGAATTGAGTGTTGAAATGTATATCACGTTTCATTTGCCAAATATATGTGTGAAAAAAGTTTCCCAAAATGTTATCAATAATAAGTTAAACCAAAAAAATTAGTGTAAAATCAAAGTCGACTCAAAAAATTTAAGTAAATTATAATAATTTCAGAGAAAAAACCCATATTTTATGATAAAATCCAATTACTATTAATGTATTGAATAACTGTTTTTCAATTTTAAAAGTCAAATGATGTGAATATTTCGCAGCAATGAATGAACAAAAATTAAATTGACGTTTGGATTGAGCGGCGAATCAATGGGATTATGGTATCAAAAAAATGTTCATTGCTTTGATTTTTGTATAACAAACTAAACATTGACTGACTTTAAATTCATTCATGAATACATTGTTTATTATGTTTAATATTGATTTGTGTTCTTGACTTACTTTACACACAAATATACACTATTTTAATACTACTAATACTTAAATCAAATTAATTTAAACAACTTTTAAAACTGTTTTACTTTTTATAGACATCTCTTGTAATTAGAAAATGCATTTCTAGACAAATTCAATGCGTGTTTTATTTAACATGTATTTTAGTGACACTTTATTTATTTTAACCTATATTTTAATAATAAATTTAATTAATTTTCAATACAAAACAAAAATAAGTTTAAAACTTTTAAAAATTCAAATAAATAGTTATTACTCAAAAGTATTGCAAATAAAGGCAATAATTAAGCACTAGTTTGAAATATAATTGGTTTAAATATGTAAATAACAATTTAAAGTTTTAACACATGAATAGTTAATTGCTTGAAATAAGTGTTGGAATAAAACAAACCATTTCTCTCTATAAATAGTATTCGTCGGCAAACATAAGCACTGATTGAAAAGTGAAAAAACTTTTCCGCAATAATTATTTCATCGAAATTCAATCGCAAATACATTTAATGATCGGTTGAGCGCTCAGTCGTGTTGAACACACATTCATATCAATTCAAGACGTTTTCACAACAATTTATAAATACTATTTTGATAATGAGTTCATGTGTTCATACAGTTTTCAATTATACTTTAATGTCGATTATTGGCATTTCATGGGAGCCCTCCTCTGCCCACCTCTGATTGCACGTCAATATTAGACATGATATTAATTTTGACATTACATGCGGTAGTTATCCTTAGGTGAAAAACACAAACACAATCCCAATCTCTCCTCCCTTTCTATTGGATTAATTAAAAGCAAAACTTTCTTAAAACGATAGTTGGGTTACAATTGGTTACAAAAGTGTGACTAAAAACAATTCATTCGCTAAACGGCTCTCAAAACTATGTCAACAATTATTTCGAAAATAAGAAACAAAAAAATTATTCTAAAAATTATGTCTAATATTCTTTCAAAAAAGTTTTGCTTTCAATACAATTCATTCGCAATGTTATAATTTGTTAAATTTTTTTCGGGAAAATGTTGTGAATTAATAAAAATTAATTCGTGTTTTGTTTTATAATTTGATTATTATTTAAGTTTATAAATTAAATTAGTTTTAAAGGACTTGTTTTTCTGGTCAATACTAATCCATTGATTACTAAATACCGTAATATTGCGTTTGGATTAGAGTGTTATCGATGGCACACGTATTGAATACAACATCACAAATGTATACTTGGCTTATGTCTAAAGGGGGTGAGTTATCACATGCTTTACAAATTAATTATACAAATTTTGGAACCTGGTAAAATTGCTGATTAATATGAAATTTAAGTTAAAATAGATTGCAATAAACGTATCTGTGATTTATAAATAATTATTAATAATAATAATAAATATATAAATAATAAATTTTACTAAAAGAAATATCTCTTATGTTATATTAAATAAATAATAAAAACACTAGTTACAAATAAAGTTTTACATATTATGGATATGTGTTATATAAAATTTACAATTAATTAATCAATAATTCTATAAATTTATAATCAACAAAAAATATGCTTATAATTCAACATTAAACATTGCTTTACTTTATGCTCAATTACCCAACAAATAATTATCAATACTTTAAATGTAAAAATACCATTACTTTCTCTGTTTATATTTCTAACAACTCTTAATTACTTCTATTAATATATTTAACAATTAGTTTACAAAACAATAAGAAATACCGGCTAATAGTCTTACCTACGCTCACATCTATGACTATTTGCAAATATTGAGCCAATTCTTGAAATATACAATTAAATTATGATTTTAAAACAAGATTAGTAAAACACATATATTTAATACGTGCAATAAAATGAATTTAAATACTAAACTGATTGAATTGATTAAACATATACATTGATTTGTATTTACAAAGATCGTCGGATAATGGATTGGCCACTCATGGGTTCCCCAATTCCCATATTAACCCTCATATTGTCGTACATTTATTTCGTCAAAGTGTTGGGTCCGATGTGGATGAAGGATAAGACACCGTTCAGGATTGAAGGCTTAATAGTTGTTTATAATATAGTTATGGTCTTCACGTCAGCCTTTATTTTTATAATTGTAAGAATTATTTGAAGAAATATACAATTGATCACTAAATATAATATGCATTTTATAACATTATTTTCTATGTAATGGATTGAAAGGGCGGACAAATGACATATTTCGGGAAATACAGCCTAATATGTGAACCAATCGATTACTCGGGTAGTGATGAGTCTATGAGACTCGTGAGGCTGGGCTGGTGGCTACTGCTCCTCAAGATTGTCGAGTTTGCAGACACGGTATTCATTAGACAAACATATCATTTACTTTTTTTAATTTGAACACATTTTCAGTTATTTTGAATGAAAATATTTTTAAATTAAAATGATGTTTTGGGAATATTTTACATTACTGTATTGTATATCATTATATAATACAGTAATTCCCTTCTAAGAATCACAGTCTCAGTTAATATTACCAAATTTTGATTATAGCAATAAAAATTAATTTAAATTATTTCATAATTAAAACTTATATAACTCTTTCGATGTGTTGGGGAACAATAGTCTTGATATCAATCTATTACGAGCACAAGTTGTGCTAATTATCAAATAATTTATTATTAATTAAAAGACATTTTCCCCTATTATATGATTCATTAATTAAATTAATTAATTACAATAATACCCGACAAACAGGTATTTTTTGTATTGCGTAAGAAATTCACACACATATCAGTGCTTCATGTGGTGCACCACTCATTGGTCGCGTGGGGTGTTTGGGTGGGCATGAAGTTCGGCGCCGGCGGTCACAACGCCTTCTTCCCATTGATGAACTGCGGTATCCATACAATTATGTACACCTATTACTGTTTGGCCGCTTTGGGGCCGACTGTCCGCAAACATCTTTGGTGGAAGCGATACCTAACGATCGTACAAATGGTCCAATTCGTTGTCGCACTCATTCACGCCTGTATACCGTTGTTCGTTGACTGCGGATATCATCCCGGCTTCGCATACGCTCTCATCGCACACGCCGTCCTCTTTTGGGTCATGTTTTATAACTTTTATCGTAATAATTATAATCAAATGCTCAGCAAATCGCGTCATAATAACAATAATACCGCCGGAAGTTATGCCGCGGTTTGCAATCAAAACGCAAACTTATGTCAAGCGGTGACAAAAACGCTAAACGTATCGCAAAGTAATGAATTAATTGAGATTTCGAAGAAAATTAATTGAAATTTTATATTAAATTTTATTTCAAAACACAAAGAAATCTTTGCAAAATTTCTTTCCATTGAACTCAATGCTTATATCATGTGTTGTATTGTTTTAAATGATATAAATATTTTGATTCACAATTGATATAAATTGTTATAACAATTAGCATAAAATTAATGTTTAACTAATACGAAAAGATTTATTTTAAAATATTTATAATTATGTTATGAATTGATTTATCGTTATATAAATTAAAAGCTAATGTGAAATACAAGGAATCATAGCTTTAATTACAAATTAGTTGCAAAATTCATTAAAAGCCAAAAACTTATATAAATTTAAAGAATTATTAAAAACAATATATCTTTCAAAGATATACAGCATTACAATGAGATCAGGCGTTGAGCTCCTGGTCCTCATCTTTGGATTCGTTGACCACAGCGTCGGGCAATTCAATGGAGAGGATAGTAGTAGTAGTAGTCTCGGCCGCTTCGGACTCGGCCTTCATTTTCATGAGGTTATGCTTTTCGTGAAGCCTTTGGTGTTCGCGAAGTTTATCAGATCTGGTGAACCGTTTGTCGCATATCAGGCACCCGAAGGGACGCTCTCCTGTATGGCAGCGGCGGTGGCGCTGAAGCTTATAGTTGGAGTCGAAGGGTCGGCCACAACCCGGCCAATCGCACGCAAACGGCTTACTCCCGGCGTGTATTATAATGTGTTTATTGAGTTTCAACTGATCGTTAAACCATTTGCCACAATATCTGCACGAAGAGCCGGTTCCCGACGAAGACAGGAGCACCGGAGTGCCCGGCATTGGAGGCAAATCGGCCTCAATGTCCGAATCGGTTGCCATACGGTAACCGCCGCCGCCTTTCTTGGGTCGGCCGCGTCTGGATGTAGGCGTCTGTTGTCCGCCGCCTCTCTTACGGCTTTTGGGCGCCGGCTTTGAGGCAAACTTTTTCAACTTTTCGAGCATTTCTTTCGATTGTTTCACTTTTCTCTTATAACTGTTCACTTCTTTCTCCAATTTTGACAACTTTTGTCTGTCAGCCAAGCGTTGGATTCGTTCGCATTCCAGTTCTGTCTGCAGGAGACTAAACGCCCGATCAGTCTTCCACATGGCCTCTAATTGGTCGTCAAAGTCCGACAAATAGATCCAACTCTCCTCCAACTGGTCCTTCACCTGCGGTATAGACTCTCGCAACTGATAAAACACATTCAGTATCAACAGCGCCGCCATCGCTATCTCCTCCTGTAAGCCTTCCTCCAGTTTCAGCGATTCTGGACATTAAAAGACAAATTTCACGTTCAATACTAAACAACTTAATGGCAATATGTCTTCGCTTACCGATAAGTGAGTCGGCGTTATAGTAAGAGATCAACCAATTCCTCACGTGTCCACTGATTTCCTGCAAATCGGATTCGTCTAACGACTCGAAACTCTTCATTTTGAGCCGACTCTGAGCGCCGATACCGCTGGTGATGAACGAGTCGTCAAACAGTTCCACCAGTGATCCCAACTTAAACACCACGGCTTTCGTGTCGTTAAAGTCGGCCATCGCTGGCTCCGAGACAATCGAGTTCAAGAGGTTCACCATTCCGTGCTTGTGGTTGTCCTCAATGGTCATCACCCGATACTCGCTTAGATCAAAGTTCTGTTCGGCCGCTTCCATGTCTGCACAAGTGTCACCGCAACTGATCCGCTGTTAACACATCACAAAAAGAGTGGTTAAACAAAGTTTGTAGAAAAAAGTTTAAAACTTTGTTAACAATAATAGCAATGAATGTGTGATTGAAATGCATTGAGAAATAGCGCCCAAAAGGCTATGCATTGGTTGTAACGAAACGCTTAGTTTTGGGGGACTTTTTAGGGGGAGAATAGCGTTAAGTCTATACAACTCGTATAGCATTGAAATGAATGGCACTTTTCAACCGTTTATGTTATTATTGCAAACCCAGAGACAAACCCAAACACATATATCTATGCATTTAACGTATTATTTCATTCAATACATGCTTTTACTAACAATTTCTGGCCGGCGAGCGATCGTCCGTACGATAAATGTCTTATTATATGATATAATAAGTAGAAAATAGGGATTTAAACGATGATTATATTGAACGGGGTTTTGGAAATGACGGCGAAATTGTTAGCAATATTTTTAGTCCCACTCTTTATAGCTGTGGAAAAATGACTGCAAAATACAGGAATACAGCGTTAGCTCAACAGTAATAATGGATAAGAGGGGCTCAAACACTGCACAGTGACTGCCATTTGCGCACTCGTCTCAACTGCACCAACAGTGCTGTCGGGGGACCAGTCGTATAGACACGTGTCTTGTGACTGAACGTCAAATACGTCCTCCCATTGCCTCACACTTTCACAAAAACAGTGACTGCCATTTGCGCACTCGTCTCAACTGCACCAACAGTGCTGTCGGGGGACCAGTCGTATAGACACGTGTCTTGTGACTGAACGTCAAATACGTCCTCCCATTGCCTCACACTTTCACAAACACACAAAACTCTTCTCTGTATCTCTCTGTCGAAGAACTTGTGGTAAACTTTTTGAATACAAATTTTATTAAATATTTGTTTATTTTATTTAAAAATATATTAACCATTATATTTGTAAAATCATTTGCAATTGTTTAAAAAAATATATGCTAATTTTGAGCACTTTTTGAGCACTTTTTGAGACCATAGCATAGTTAACAGTATAAATAAGAATTTATAACTAGATTAGATTCATTGACTGGCGTTGAATTAATGAAAGGTTGGCCACAATTATTGTATTGATATTTGTTTTTGAGTGAATTGTTGAGCGATATCCACAGCGATGTTGTAAATAGTGTTAACATTTTGTAAATTAGTGATTATAGTAACGATTAGTTCGCTGTTCGGCTCAATCAGTATCACAGATGAGGAGCCGATGGCGGCGCCGACGTGTGAGAACATGTTTGGGGCCAACGGTTCCGCACAGAAAGCATTCTTAGCCGTCACGTCTCGGATGACACCCCAACCCAAACCTGGCGTCAAAACAATTATTTATGAATAGAGTTAGAAAATATGATTGAATTCAAAACACATACCATATCCGCCCCAACGTCTATCCCAATCAAGTCGTGTATTTAGTGACTATAATAGCAATTATAATAAATTCAATGTAAATATATTTTCCCGGTACATCATTTTAAATTAATATAAATATCCGTTACATTAGACGGCAATCATTTGAATCAAATCATAATAAATACAAAAATAGATTAATATATAAATTTGTTAAAACAGAAAATTATTGATCAGATTTGTCGACTTCAGACAATATTTGCGATAACTTTTGCGTCCAATTATTATGACGAGTGAATTGATGCGCGATATAAGTGGCCGTCTCTCCCAAACCGGACACACCGGTTGTGTTCACTATAACTGCGACAATAAGTTCACTGTTGGGCTCAATCATAAGTATAGATAAGGCGCCGATCGCAGCGCCCGTGTGATACATCCAAGTGGGAAACGTTGGCTCAGCGCAGAACGCGTACTCACACTTGCCGTCCCTCAGTGTATGCCATCCGAGACCTGAAATACCAATTCAAGTGATATCACTATAAGTTATGTTCAAAGAAACAACATTTCAATGCATACCATAACCCGCGCCGAACTTTCCCAAAGTATTTTCCGCCTAATTGTCACCATTTTTTAAATAATAAAAACAGTTTTAGGAAACATTAGTTATAACTTATAATTTGTAAATATATAACATTTCATTTAAATAACAAACAAAGAGAGATATAATGGGCGAGTAATCGAGAATTCAAATGATTGGTCTAATGTGTGGTCAGAATAGGTCTCACCGGAGTCCACATCATATCGACAATGTCTTTGTTGATGAGACCGGGTTTGCCGTCGGGAGCGCCGCCTTTGAAACTATAGAGCATAATATTGCCGAACTTCAGCAGATCCTCAACGTTGGACAGTAGGCCACCGCCGGCCCACTTGTAGCTGTTGTCCACATACGGGGCGTTTTGGATGCGACCGGTCTTCTCGTTCT
>CAJPIZ010000604.1:0-22624 GCA_905368565.1 Medioppia subpectinata
TCTCTCTCTCTCTCTCTCTCATCTCACAAATAAATATCAATAAAATATTTTTCCGAATAAATATTATATGAATTTTATTTTAAATATTTATTACTATTTATATCTTTTTTATACAAACATTAAAAACGCAAACAAAATATTTTTGGTTTATTTGCAATCATTTGCTAAAAATTGAGAGCAAAATGTGATTTAAATATAAATAATATTTTTAAGTAAAAATAAATACTTTGAAATATTTATATTAATAATAATAATATCGTTATGAATAATATTTTGCATTAATCTTAATGTTTGTAAAATCAAACTAATAAATAATATTTTAAATAATATTTCAATTATAAATCACATAAAAATAAAAAGTAAAAAGCTCAAAAATTAATTTCAAACATCAAAGCATAATTTTATCATTATGGCATTTTTTAACACCCAGTTAAATCACAAACACACATAGACACCGACACATAAATACGGTTAACACAATCTATCATCTGGTAATATTTGCCCATAAAAACTGTACTCTATAGCGAGCCTACACCTGTATTAACACACAAACGTCTCGAAAACTCAGCTGGATACATTTCCTAGTAAAAATGTCAATCGTTAGTATGAATACCGGTGCCAACCGCTGGGAGGGCCGGCATTCAAACTGTATAGTACATCATAGGCGGCACAATCAATACAAAACACATTAAGTACATAGGTGTAATTTATAATTGCCTATTATATATGAATTTAATTTATCCCTCGATCATTTTTGATGTACGCGCACACCTGTACCTCAACTACAGTGGGATTTATAGATAATGCTATACAAATGTCTATCTATATAATGCATATACAGGGTATATACAGGTATATACGGCCGGGGCTTAAAATGTCATACAATAGGGATATTAGTGGTATAATCCCGGGTCGTCGCTGTTTAAGTGGCCACATGAAAATCCATTGGCGCAAGGTCAATTGTAATATAGTTTGTGTTACCCACGCTAACACAAAAGCGATCTTGCACAATTATCTCTATACACGTACATTGCATTGTATACTGTACTACATGCATGTATACCTTTATGTATGAACATGATAGGTTTAAGTGATTTTAGTAGTATTAAAGTGATACTCGGCAAAAGAGGTAAATTTATATCAATTTCAAAGGGTTTTTGATATAAAAAAGTATCAAATTGAAATAAATATAAGTTTATTTTACAGTCAAAACATAGACATATACTCCAGACATACACACAATTCACACACACTCTCCACTATTGCCCGCTCTCTCCATACAATGCACTAAAGCACAAACAGGTCTCTCACTGCAGACTCCTCTCGCAATCCACAACAGGTAAACATATAATCGCCGTTCAGTCCGTATATTAGCGTTAGAGTATTGATGTCATTTATGTTCGCAAACAAATACCACGAGTAGTTATAGATATATGTCGACCACTTTTCAGGACTTAGAAAAAATTCACCAAAAATATCAAATATTGAAAATAAATACAAAATTATTTTTAATTCAAATATCAAATGCAAATTAATTGTTATACATAATATTTATGTTAATTAATGAATAATTTGCATAATTAAGCTAAATAGAAAATAGAAAATTGTAAAACAATTTGTTTTAAAATGTCGAGCGTTGGGACAGACTTGAACTCGTACTCACTGACTCACAGTCTGGCACATTAGTATATAGACTACCCAACGCTCGGCACATAAGTATACAATATTATGCTGAGTATTTGATTAATAAAACAAGCGAATAAAACATAATGTGTAAATTAGTACAAGCATTTGGACATAATGTCGCAATTTCTAGCGAAGTGGTGAACGAGTGTAGTGAACTGTACCATCCGTACGTGACCACACTTAATGAACACAACCGACGGAATGCCGTGCACTTTTGTTTGCGTCATGATTTGCCGGGCGAGGTCAGGGGTGGTGAGCGCATCGATGCAATAGGCCGGGAAATGGTGCCGAAAATTACCACAGTTGCATACACTCAATCTCAACGTCTCGTCGATACCTGACTTGAAATGCAAGTGCATATTCTCTTTCGAGCTGTATATCAGAACAATTTTATCCTGCAAATCGTTGACCTCATTCCAGCGTTCCTGTTTGAGTAAATATCATGTTTAATATTTTACAATAATTTTAGACATTGATATATACTCACAATTGTTGAAATTGTCTCGATAACTGAATCACTCATTGTTATCGCTGTGAACACTAAAAGCAAATGGCTTCCATTTGGGTGCGGCAGATATCTGGTAGATATCACACTTCATTGCGCGCGCGCACAAATAACAGCAATTTTGTATTGTGTTTTAAATCAAAGTTTTATTTTTAAATTTTGAATGTATAATATACATTATACTAGCGTAAGCCTTGTAGACATAATAAGACTTATTTAGTCGCCGCCGATGGGTCAATGATTTTGTCCAACGCTTTGCGATTCATGCCCAACACGTGACCGACGACCTCATCCAACAGAACGACGACAGTGGCCGGCACTTTGTTCACCTCATAGTCCTCGCGAACGACGGCCGCGTCCTCTTTCGTGACGTCCACTCCGATAACGCGAACGTCAGTGTACTCACAAGTGAACGATTTCTCCATCTCACCGAGATAAGCCAATTGGGCCGGCACATTGCTCTCGTAGAAGAAGACCACCACACGGTCGGTGCGGTGTTTCTTGATTAGGGCGCGCACCTTATGTGAATATATATTTTTAAAATATATATCATATATTTTATTAAAATATACATTCGCATACCTTATCTCGTTGAGTGATGGCGGGCGGTAGAGATGATTGCTGTTCAGCCATAGTTTTGTGTAGACTCTCTCTCGTCGTTAGCTAAGTGAAAATGGTGGCTAACACACAAAGAGCACTCAGATTTATACTTACGAACACCAACACACATGCGCTTTAGTGGTTAGAAACAGTAACACAATACCGTATATTTCACGAGTGAAATATTTATTTCAAAATATAATATGATCTAATAATACATTAATAATCATACATTAAAAAGTCCACCAATCGATTTTCGTTATAACCAATAATTCGAGCTCTTATTTCGCCGTCACATTCTTTCTCAATAATCGGCAATATTGGCGGCTTGTCTACCCATTCGGCAACATCAACGCCAGTAAACACTAGATGCTTAGTATACTTCATTCCCTTCATTATATTCAACTTATAGACCACTTGGTCGGCATCACCGCTATCGTAATATATGGTAATACGTTTCTCTAATTTTCTCAAGCAAACAAAAATGATTATACAAATAAATAAACATTAAACATGAATACCTTTTGTATGGAATAAGAATCCAAAACAGCTGAGCAAACAATTATCATCCGATCCGAACATTGTTACGCTGTCATCTGATACTTTAGTATAAAACTACAATCATATTATACTCTGCGAAAATAATTTAACACAATGAATTGAAAATTTGTTTTATTTATTTGTTTAATCATTAAATCAAACTTTATATATGTATCAAAATCCTGAAAACAATTCATCAATTTTTTCGTTATCAATTCCAACCACGCGAGCCGTGACTCGACCATTGGTTTCGACCACAACCACTGGGAGAATCGGTGGCGGCGGTTGTAATAGTGCGACATCTACTAACTCGATCTCCATGTCTTCCATATCCACCATATTTATACCGCGTGCATAGTCCGTTTGATGGCGATCCGTCGTGTCGTAAAATACTGTAACAACTCTGAACTGGACTTCAGCTACAAATATAAAACATTTTGTTTATTTAATCTATAAAATCAAATTGAATTGTTTTATACATACCTGGTTCTCTGAATGCATCGATCAAATGCTTTTGTCGTTCGCTTAGTAGCGGAGGCATGATGGCACGTTTAAGGTTAGACTCTTGCTGTCTAAGAGAAGACACTTGCTTTTATACTCGAGCGGCCACTGTTGGCAACAGGTTTTGCGTGTTTTTTACGAATAATTATGTCGTTGATATATGGGTCACGAGTAAATTGCGATAAAAAGTCAGTCAACGTATAACCATTGCACCTGTACTTCATATACAGTACACAATAGTAGCCGCAGGTTACACATTCGACGCATTGTAGTTGAGTTTGATTCCGTGTTGAAATACCAGCTGAATTGCGTGCGATAAACTCGCGGAACTCCGAGTGTAGGGGCGGCAGACCGTACGGGTCAAAGTACTCTACACCCCTGTCGTTGTTCTTATAAAATGCAACCCAATGCTCGCCTGGCTCCGCCCGCGGATCTGTATTCACAATTAAACCAGTGTTTGGTTTAATCGTGAAATTTATCTCATCTCTGGCAAACGTTCCCAAATAATTATTCATACCTCTGAGCAACGAGTCTATAGTTTCGCAATCCATTGTTAGTAATTTTTAATTGGTACTCTGTCCGCGCCAATTAGTATTTGATTATTGAATTCACAAAAAAATAGCATATTTATAGGATTAGGAGTCTGGTGCTGGAACTGCACCTCAAAGCGCACAACACCATCTTGCGGTATAGATGTAAAGCCTGCTGATGAGCAGCAATCACTACCATCTGGTGTCAGATCGAATCCGTAAATTGTGTATCCTTCAGTATAATTTTCTAAATTCACTCTCATTCGATTACTGTAGTCGTCCTGGTTTACAGTTTGACACAAGCCGAGATATTCACGCAAACACATATTCCTTTCGAAATCAGGTCTATACTCGTGACGCACGCCATTCACAAAACATATCAAATTAGACACATTATATGTTTTATAGTTGTATGGATTTTTGCTATACGATCCGTTGTATGCGTCGTTATCGACAAATGCTACAAAAATTTTTCTAGGAATTTGCCCTGTGATGATATTTTCAATATTTTTATTGGTAACGCCCGTATCGATAGTATGCGACCGAACCTCAAACCGTGCAATGTCATACCTAGCCGGCGCAATGCTTAATGCCTTATTGTGCGCCACCACTAAATCATCGGAGACAATACATTTTGGCACAATCAAGTGTACGTCAGTGAACTCAATTTCAGGTCTAAGATGTAGGTCTTTCAACATAAACACAAACTCCGGCTTATTCTGTACAAATTTAAAATACAATTTTGTATTGCCCATCAGGTACTTGAATTGTGTTAATAAGTCAAGATGAAGGCGTCCGCAATACTCTATACACGACCCAGTGTCTGCTGTAAAATCATGCTGATGACATATTGCCGAATCCACGGTACTCTGATCATTTTGGTGATCGGGTGGGCGTACGTTAGGTGGAGGGCCACCACCACTACCACCGGTACCATTCGTATTTGGTGTTCTATTGGTTCCAGCTGTCCCTCCAGCATCACCGCCGCCGCCGCCACCACCACCGGTTCCACTTGAATTACTTGTAAGCTGGGTATTATCTCCGGTGCTGCGTTCATCTCTGCTTCCTCTTGCGGCTTCATCGGCTAATCGCTTAGCTATTCGATTACGTTCTGTTACCTCCGCGTCGTCATTTGAATCTATTGTTCGTTTACTGCGCTTACCGCGATACCTCAAATCTGTACCGTTGCCAGACGGTGCAATCAGGTCACTTCGTTTGCGTGAAAACCCGATACGATGTGACGCCTCATCGTCGGCATAAAAGCCAGCTGTTTCGGGGAACGTATTCGCCGCATCAGTCGATGAATATAATAGCGAATTTATGTACGCCTTTTGAGAATAGGTTAGCAATGATTTCGTAATTTGTTCATCATTTATCGATAAGTCAATTTGTTGCCATAGCGAATGCAGCACATTGTTAATGATAGACACGTTATTCCAATCGTTTTTTGTAAGAAGTGAGTGATCATCTTTCGATAATTTAACTCTGAATTTTGCGTATAAACGTATATCTTCCAATTTCACATACTCGTTATAGTTGTTAAACACATTATATTCAATATACCCGCCGGTGTTTAGTTGCGACGTTGGGCGCACTAAATCAACGCGCACATTTTCAATACTTGTCTGTACGGGTAAAGTACTGAATAAATCAAACTGCGGCAATGCAGTGACAGGTGGAGATTGGTTGCGTTGTTGGACCGCCATTGTTTGTGCTAAAATATCGTACTATAGCGTATTTTTGACGCACGTCTCTTTCCGCTTTTCACGTTTCGTCTTTTTCGTCCTGTCGAACGCTTATTAACCTTAGGAAGTAGACTGAATGTTGGCTCACTTTGTTTTGCAAAAATACCTCCACTCCCTCGCTGTTTGGCTGCTGGGCGACGTCTGCGACCGGCGAATCTCCTTCGTTTGGCCATCGCTGAAATTATGTCAATACCTGTTCCTGTTTGTTCAAACTGTGTTGCACGTTTGGCCAAATCTCCTGAAATGTTCTGCAGCGTTCGCTTGCCTCGTGTTTTTATTGAATCGCGAATTGTGGCGCCCTCCATTAGATCGTTTGCCACATCATGTCCTGTGCTCAGCAGTTGCTTCCCCAAATACGATACTAGCGGTTTCATACCGTAATTCCAAATATTTCTAAATATTCCTTTGCCAGTTTGTCGAAAACGGTGATTTCCGGCAAAATAGCCAAGACCGTTTCCGGCTTGATTCACGTAATATGTTTCGAGCGATGCCATTTTATAACTGTTTTTTAGTATTATTTTTAAACATTAAACCGACAATTGTCGAGCTTCTTGGATCAAAATTCACAATTTCGTCGTACAAATCAGTGATGTATACTCGTATGTGATCAAGTTTGTAATGAGATAATTTGCAAAACGTTATATTATTAATATTATGTGTAACACGTTGCTTATACACAGCTTTCGGCGGAACAGGAATTGTACACAAAATGGGTTCAAATTTATTTCCAAAGCAACGCGGCTCTATAATATCTGTGTATATTTTCAGAGTAGTGATTATGGGTATATTAGGGTAATTTTCCGCATCAATAGATAATATTTTTTTTGTGGCGTTCAATTCCTTCAATTCAATTATTATATCAGTTTTAAGTCCATTGCGTTCATTACTCGAATTAAAGCCTAGCATTTTACGTACACTGTCTGGAAATACGGGTATAATATTTGAATAGATATCTTCGTTATTTAGTTTACTACGTCCGGGATATAAAATAACTTTGTTAGTCTCATTATTAATTTCCAATCGAGGTTTTGTTTTTAACATAACATTATTGTCACTCGATATTGTTAATAATTGAAATTGTTTATTCAACGTAGATAGCAATTGGTCAATATCACTGTAATAACCAGCTCTCAATACACTAGTATTATATTTTGTACTTGAATTTACCGTATCTTCATAACGTATTTTTTGATTTAGTCGAATATTTTTCCACCATACACTGTATTGAATTGTGGCAACGCCGACAACTGTGTTATCGGCAAAATTCAACGGATCAGCGAAATGATGAACGAAATTCCCGGGTTCGTTTCCCACTTCGAGTGGCGACACCAAATGTTTATATTTATTAGAAACGTTCAACGTATTATTATAATGAGATAAATATATTATACGATTATTAGCCATATTAATATTAAACACCACCACACTTACAATATATATTATTGCTATAATAATTAAAATGCATGTGTAGACACACGGAATATATTTACAAGGCATGGCGTTTTTTGCGAATATGGAGTATTATAAATATACGTCCAAACAAGAGTCTGACATATTCGCCCAAGTCAGTTCTAATGTGAATCCTAATGTTTTCAAACTCGAAATGACTCAACGAATTATAAAACGGTATTTGATATTTAATCGTTACTTGCTCGTTAAATTGAGTATTGTGAGGCACTTCAACAATTCGCAACAATGGCGCTTTAGTATTACCAACAATAACAGGTTTAATAATATCTGTGTAAACAAATAGGCCGGGGAGTTCGAACACCATTGGTTCAAATTTACCGATAATGTCGCCACCTGGTTGAACAAATTTGCGAAAATTACTTTTATCAATTGGCGCAATCTCGTTATCAAAAATACCAAATATTTCGGCTAAGTTACGACTAAGGCGAGGATAGACGCGGCATAAGTCTTTTGTTAATCCATATGAACACAATTGTAGATTATCTTGTATTAAAAATCTGGGACCAGTTCCGAGAATTGTTCTATTTCCGGAAGATGCCAGCGCTATGAGAGTATTAATTTCCTCATTAATTTCAGTAATATTTTTATAATTCTTATATTGATTTAATGTAATTTTATAATTATCAATATTTTTCGTTACGCCATCACTCATAACCATAAAAAATGATATTTCTTCTCCGGCGGGAAATGTTGTCCAGCTTTTAGTGTACGATATTTCCGCTATGCCGACTTCGTAACTGTCGTCGTAAAAATTTTTTTCGGGCAAATGTGTGTTGAAGTTATATATTTTATTTGCCGTCTGCTCTCCATCGTTGAGCGTCACATTGCTCGACAGATATATATAATCTTCTTCAGGTAATTCAGACATTTTTGCGAAAACTGCTGGTGTTGAATCTGTATCTGTTGGTGGTGTTGTTGTTGTAACTTTTAATGCGAGGGGTCGGAAGCACGATTCCTAAACAACTGGATAGTAATATTGTCCACATTCTCGTATCGTCGTTTGAAAACGATAAATTCAAAATGCAAGCTAATATTACAATAATAAGTACGCTTATTTGTATGTTGTAGCATTTTTCTTCTTTACTAAATTGAGTTTCTGTTGTTGATTCCGCCGCGGGCGCCGAGAGGAACGTATTTGGGTCACAGGTATCCATCGATTATACTTTGAAGCGTATCCAATAAACTTTACTAATGCTTCTCGTATTCCTTCGTTCCTCCGATGTTTAATTACTTTTTCAATACGGTATTCAGGATTGTCTCCTATTTGCTGCACTTCTTGAGGATAAAATGATTGGTTCACCTTTTCACCTTCACTGGTCACTTTCACAACAGAACTAACAGGTTTATTTATTATTTCGTCCACTTTATACACTCTGTCCGACCATAGCGGGTAATACGATTTATCAAAACCTTTATTCAGGTCATACTTAATTCGCACATTAGTTTTTGGTGAAATAAATTATTTACGTCGAGCTGATTTACGGAATATTTCTTTATAATTTTTAGCATTATAAAGATTTTGAAAAACTTGTTGTCTATTATCAGCCGTGACCTCGGTAGGTTTCATGCCAATAGATCGATGCAGCGAATTATTATAACTGAACACAAACTTATCCAGCACATCTATATATCGATTCGTTAATTTATGTGAAAAATAGCGATGAATCTTTTTCTTGAGTGTTCGATTAACACGTTCAACAATTGCGCACTTAATTTTCACATCATTTGATGTAAAAAATAATACATTATTTTGACGAAATAACTTTTTTACATCAGTATTGTTAAACTCGAGACCTCTGTCCGTACGTATATATTGCGGTATCACTTTAGTGAATAACTTTTTAAACACAGAAATAAGTTCAGCAGAAGTTTTATTACGTATAGGATAAACATACAAATATTTTGAAAAACAATCGATTATTGTGATTAAATACTTATAATTATTGTTAAAACGAGAAACTTTAGTCATGTCAATCAAATCGCATTCTAGTTGTTGATTAATATTGTCAACTAGAATTCGATTGCGTTTAAAATTGGTTATAGTTTGCTTATGGAGAGTATACGAATTAATATTTTTTAACCAATTTTTAACATCACCTACGGTGATGTTTGGCTCAACTTTTTTCGCTTCATTATATAATCTATTAACACCACCAAAAGATCCCGGATTTGAAACATTAAAATAGATTTTAGATAATAGTGAATTCATTTGAAAGCCAGCGGTTCCCACAAACCGTTAAGTCCGCTAAAGTTCAACTGTTGTGATTTGGCTACGGACTTTGTTTGCGGATTCACTGGCGATGTAATGTGCCAGTCGTTGTTGCCATCGCCACGCCGCGGAGTCTCTTCGCCAATATCCATTGCAGAGATTTTTCGCCCCAAATCTGTCGCGCCATTTGTCTCCTCATCGCTAAAATCAAATTTGCGTTTCAAATTATTAAGCTTTATACCATCTACTTTGATATTCATTTGGGTGGCAGATTTTAGCGATGGAATCTTTTTCGGTGCTTTGGTTGTTTTAACATTTGCTTTGACAGGCTTTGCACGCGACGAAGACGACGATGAGATGTTGTTGCTCGCATCGGTCACAGCGTCCATGAGTTTAGGGTTCGCAATTACATCGTTGAGATTGACAGTCAGTTTATTTACTTGCGAGACGTAATGATCCAAGTTTGGGAATTTTGTTGTTTTGCGAATGGCATATTTCATGAATTTGCATACGTCTGTACCTTCAATGTATCGCCCGTCTGGTCCTTGGATTTCAAACTTTTCGTTGTATGCCTTATTGCCAGCAAGCAATAACGCAAGTTTCGCCAACTTGTACGTATTGTCTACACGTTTTGCGCGAGGCTTAACCAGTGCGGCGGCGGTGGCAGCGACCGCTGGTTTAGACATTTTGCGAAACACATCCACGCCAGTTTGGTTATCGTAATCGACATCACTGCTTTCGTTGTCGGCATCGATGTGCACCGGTGGCGTCATCGGGGAGTCGATACTTGTTGAGTGTACTTCAACGGCGCTTGTTCGTGAATCGCCGGTCGCTTGTCGTTTCGCCGCTTTCCCACCGCCAACCACCGTCAAGGGTAGTTGCATTGCATCGGTTTGTTTTGGTAGATTTGGCGTAGGCGACGACGGATCGCCCTTATCGCGCTCGCCGTACATTTGATCAACAATATCGCTGGGCAGCATAACAAACTCCTTAAAGTCATCATTCATTTTTTATCGCTCAATAGTCCCAACAGTAAATCAATGACAGTTACAGCGGCAGGAATGAGCAAAGGCAGACCGGTTCCAATTTGCTTCACAACTCGGGCTCGTTTATTAGCACTAGTAAAATTGTTTTTGTTTAAAAACTTTTTATATATCTTACGATGGCGAAGCATACGCTTTGAATGAGTGTTTTTCAAGCGAATTTTTCCGTTTAAATAGTTGTTCGCAATTTCGCCAACTCCCTTGTAAAACGTTTCGTCTCCGCCTATTTTGTCTAAAAAGTCATTTCTTGATGCTGTCTTTAGTAGCGAAACAATCTTTAGCATAGGGAGCACTTTCATAAGATCCTGTGAAGGCGTCATCGTATTAAAATTGGTACACAATTGGTGCACTAGTTTTAACGAGTTTGCGCAGTTTGCGTGGTAATTCGTGGCGGTGGATTCGAGATCGAAGTCTGTACCGGTCGTTACTCATCGGGTGCAAATCAAATATTAAATATGAAAACGGTTTTCTTGTTGCTCTCGCGAAAATTTTCATAACTTTTTTCACTTGGTGTGGATGAATTTGGCGCACAAATATCTCTACTTGCCCTGCGGCGCGAGGATTTTTCATGACAACAAAATAATGCGTATTTAGAGATATATTTCGCATAACTTTACCCTGTATGAACAGGTTTTGAATTAAAAATATAACACTAACTTGTCTGTGATGGCATTTTCTCGTAAACAATGTGCTCAGCGAATCATCGTTTTTCATCTCTTCCATGAGATCGTCAAGCACTACGAGATTCGGGCGAAATTTGACCATAAGTTTATCATCAGGTTTACCAGAAATATATTTAATTATTAAGTTTTTATAAGTTTTAGTATACGCGGATTGCATTTCAGAGAAAAACCACAGAACACGTAATGTTTTTGCATTGCACTTTATTAAATGTTTCCAATTTGATAAGAATTGTTGGACAAAAACTGTTTTACCACTCGAAGTACTACCCGAAACTACACACGTAAACGGGTGATTAAATTTCAAATCGTTTAAACGCATTTTGTTGTGATCACAATTTTATTCTTTATAACCATATGGACGCGTTGTGTAATCTTTCAATAAAATTCTCCTCTGATATGTTATTCTATACACTTTGTCCTTACGTACTGTCTTCACGTTATAAAAATGATTGGGAAGAATTCTCATTTGTGGTACAGACACTTCGTCGCGGTTATTGTTTTCGATAAACTCGTCCAGTAATTTCTTCATGACATCAAAATTCACGACAGAGTTTGTAGAAAAATTTAGCGTTAAACCTTTAACTTTACACACATAAGCCTTATCATTCGAATCAGGATTATATACTTCGTATGCATAATTTTTTGCACCACAACTAACAAATTGTGTTATATAATTATTCGGTTCTTTTATTGTTGCAATTTCATCGGTGAGTTGCCCTAAGTAATTACCAAGCTGTGGACAGTCTTCGTGAGGTTTATGTGTGAAAACGACAGAATCGGTGTCATAGTAGAGACATCTTGTCCCTAATTCGTTTAATAATTTATATAATTCACAGCGGGCGTGCGCCGTAACATATGATGCAATTATTACATTTGAATGTTTGCAATCACTTTTGAATAAATTTCGCTTACTATATTGAATTTGGAGATATTCTTCGCTTATTAAAAACGCGTCGTCCACTTCAATTGTGTCGTCGGATAGCATTCGAAAAAACAATTCAGGTTCATCGATGAATTCAACTTTTTTCATTAAATTTACATTTTGGGCAAATTTGCCCCAAAATGAATTTGCTTTTAATTTCCCGACTGCTCTTCTCCCGTTATTTAGTACAATATTATTCACATCTAATTGGATATTTTCGTGTTCCAGATATTGAGCGATGTAGTTCTGTTTCTCATCAACTGTCATATCTGGATATGGAAAATCACTTGCCTCAACTTTCTCTTTAATGCAATCATTAATAAAATTTGCAAATAGACCACCCGTACCTCCGGGCGATATTCGTGTAAAATGCCAAACTTCGTAAACTTCTTGGATCTGATATCCCATTGTCAGCGCAAGTTGCAATTCAACAGAAACCCATGTCCCAATAAGAGACCTATCATTGTTTGAATGCATGCACTCAGATGACTGTTGTAATTTTGCACATTCATGGCATAATGTGTACATATTTTGATCGTCAATTTTGCACGCCAATACGGGAAAGTAAAGTTTTGTCGGTGGTAATATTTTACAAAATATCAATCCTTCATAATTGTCGATGTTTTTCGAGCACGGATTTTTATAAATTTCCGGATGTCCTAAAGGATAATGTTTTGTTTTGCACACAAAAGGATAGAGTGATGTAAAATCATAATATAAAATTTTCTCTCCTGGAGATGATACTTTGTGAAACAGTTTAGCTGCATTTACTCTACCGCCATACAATGCATTGCGCGGATTAATTGGAGGAAATGTGTGTTGTTTCTGTGTTCGCAGATGATTTTCGAGAAACAGTTTCAACTCATCGCTACTGTTCATATATTCTTTAAAATCACACTCCCATATTTTAGTTAATGTTAGCTTTTCTTGTCGGTAATACTCTTCTTTATCTAATGTTTTAGCAAATAACTGTTCCATAGTTTGATTTTTAAACGAATTTTCAATTAATAATCGCTTTGATGGGAAACATTTCTTACACCCATGCCAAAAACAACCGTAAAATTCAAACACTTCTCTTGTTTCCGGTATAAAGCCGTCGGCATAATATGATCCAATTTTCATTTCTCTTTGAATCATAAAATTGCGTTGTCGTTGCAGCAAATCCAACCACACTTTACTGACGTATGAGATATTTCTCCACGGTTCGTATCCGTTCTGCGGAATAATGGCAATTTGTCCTCGTTTTAAATAATTTGCAGTAAACGATTCCATTACACTTTGCGGGAGAGTAATATTCCGTGTGAAACAATCCAGACCGGTGCTCGAAATCCAATTGTCACGAAATATCATAATGCCTTTCATCAGTATTCTGACATCACTTTTACAATATTTTTCTAATTCGTAATTAAAATTAAATGTTTTGTGTTTTTTACTTTCATGCCAAATAATAAATTTGTCTCGCTCTTCAACACTTTTATTGTCTATATCGTAATAGTCGAGTGACGGCCATGTACCGTTATAAAACCAATTTGATGGCTTGTTGAATAAATGAGGGAAATCACCTTTCAATTCATTTTCAGCGAATCCAAATGTTTTTGGAATATTTTTCAGAGCCATAGGTAAAAAATTTAACGAATCGATAAATTTAATATTTAAAATATTCATCGATAAAATTTTATTACCCTTTTTAATGATTTGTGGTTTGTACCCGTTTTCAACACAATATTTTACAATAAATTGACAATCATAACTTTTGCTATTGTGCGCGATAGCTATGACATTAATTGCTCGGTTTAATTTTAACGCGACTCGTCGTTCATTCAAATATTTTTGATAATCGACAAATAAATAGTTTACAAATTGATCGATAGTATCAAATCCCTTAAAAATCATTTCTTTTCCGTCACAGAAATGACAATAAGATAGGAATTTTTCTTTACGCACGGGACTCCAACAATAAACACAACATGTTTGTGCGACACAAAGACACGGCTTATGGATACAATCCTCACCAATTAGTTCAGATATAAAACACTCAAAATCATAAAACAGAAATACTTTCGACATATTATCTTCAGTTGTTAATTTTGATTTATTTAATCGTTGCACATAACATTTATGTTCATTAGTCACAATCTTTTTGCAAAATTTGCACTTATGTTTGCCGCACAAATGAGTTTTTGCATATACAATTCTATTGCACGTTTGGCAGTAAATGTAAATTCCACACGTTTTAGTGACATATTTATGGTTATGCAGACATACGTCGGATACAAAAAATAATTTACAATCAGCGCACTGTTGTTTAGCTGTCGGGACACATATTTCATCCGACTGGCAATTATAACATGATGTTTTGCATCGATGATTATTTTTGCTGTCGTATCCTTTCAAACATTTTTTGCAAAAATACGATGTTTTCAAAAATGCTGTCATTGAAAGAAGACTATCAGCGTGTTGGTCGATAATTAATATATAAATTTGTTTGTCGCATTGATCACCAATATAAATAAACTTGTTTGGTGGGGAGACGGCAATAATTTGGTACTCGTTTTTAAAATATCGCTGAAATTTTGGTAACGCTTTGAATGGGTCCTGTTTTTCGTGCTCTAAAACGCCGGCATTTTTTATTAAACATTTTGCTTCGTATGTTTGCACTTTGCTATTAATCTCTCTATATTTACGAAATTCTTTTTTAGAATTTGTGTCAATATAAGCTTTAGAGACAATAACAGCTCTCGCCAAACAGATGCCATCGCTCTCTTTTATAATCCTTACGATTTTTGTTGATGTTTTGCGCCAATGATCCAAATGTACCGTTGATCTCGTTCTCCCGCCCACCTCAGGCATATTTACAAATATTACGTCAAGTTCATTTTCATTAGTAATAATAAATTCTTTTTTGCTTTGCGATACTTTAAGAATTTGATTTATTAATAGATCAACATTATAGTTTTTAATATCAATAAATGGCACATGAATATCATTATCCAGAGCACTGTTGCGTAACGATATACGGATTTTATCGTTGGGTTTCAACTTTTCTTTGTTTATTAAATCACTAATCATAGACTTAAACGCATTTTCAACTTCTTCAATCACATCTAATATATTAAACTCGATGTTTGAACTATTGAAGCGAAAATTTAACTTAAATTTAACACACTGTTCTTTCAAACGATACCTTCGACTACTTCTCTCCACAACACCTATTATAACTTTTTCAACCTCAAGTTTACCTGTGGTAGACATGGTTGGAAATGAATAAAAATACAAGTGGTTTTTAGGTTTATATAGCAAAGTTTTTATTATAATTTAGGTTACAAAATTTTGATTTGATAAGAAACAATAGTAGAGAATGCCTTCCACAGGTTGTATACCATGCTTACGGGACCGCCTCTGTTTTCGTGATAATGCATAATGTCGCCTTCGAGCAATTTGAGGTTTTTCATCATTTCAGGTACAAATTCGGATGAATTTTTTTTGCGATAGTCGTCACTATAGTTGAGTATTTTCATTAGTCGGTCAAACCTAAGCGAGAAAATAGAGCTAACGCCTGGCAGGTCGCGAAGATATTTTGCAATATTATTGCGATGTATGGGGATACCGCCCGCAATCATCCCCTCGTACACAGTGTACGAATAAGTGCCGGAGACCAGTTGTTCGACCACCGCGTTATCGTACAGTGTGTGCCGGTCGAGAATGAATTTGATAATCTCGTAGCACTCCATCAGTACAATGTATTCTTCGTTGCATAGCGAGACTCCGGTGACCGCGCCTTTCTCTATGACCGTTATGACGTACTGGGTGTCGGTGAAGTGGACGAACAACTCGCGACCACCGCCGCTAAAAGTGGGAGTAATTGACGGTCGGCGGCGATGTTTTAGCTTCTCCAACAGTGTGTGCGCCTCGACGTAACACAAATTTAGAGATGAATCGTCGGACACTTCGAAGCACAATTGAATCAATCCATGTTCGACTCGCAATACAATTTTCTTTAGATTGTCGTACGAGTTCGGCGGAATCACAATCTCGAGAAGCGATTTGTTCGCCATTCTGAGTTACAAATGAAATAAATGTTGTATATATTTTAGTTTTTATTCACTTTTTAGGAAAATATTTTATTACGCATCTGTCGGTATTAAAAATAGAGTTGAAGTTTTTTTCAACAAATAATTCATTAATCATTGAAGCCGACTGACGAAATGCTTCGTGTATAGTAAAAGTTTCGTCAAATTTTCTATTTATTTTTACATCGATTTTAACTAAATCATTAATCAAATGGTAATCTGTAATACAAACTGAACCATCAATATTAGATTTTATTGGTACAAGTTGTTTATTTGAAGACATTGTTAAGAATGAAGTGAAATACATGTTGTGTCAAGTTTTTATAGTTTTGATTTTACAATCTGTTCACATAATTACGTATTAAAGTTTTAAATAAAATATTACACAAATATTTTTGAATGCCAGACAATTTATTATTTCCCCGTCACCAAAATATATAATGTTTAAAAAAATCTTTTAAAATGAATATTAGATTTTAAAATAATATATAAAATTGTTATATAATTAATATATAGAAATAGTATAATTATCATGTCAAGCATTTTAGTTAAAATAAGTTTCCATCAGCGAACGCCACCAAATCAGTCCAGAATGTTTTAATCGCAGTACCGTTGGCTGTTTTCCAGTCGTGTTCGTTGACGAGATGCATTCTCAACCGCTGGTGATCGTCGCGGGCGGTCAACAGGAATGCGTTGTATTCAATCTGCTCTCGATCGGTGACAAACAGGCCTCGCATTATAACCGGCAAATACTTCTCCACAACACCGTACGCGTCGTCGATACACTGCTTAACATAACCCTCGATCAGCGCTATTGGGTGATAGTTCCAGCGTTTGGGGCAGTCGTGAGCGATGGAGAAATTTCCCAGCGAACCGCATTCAGTGCAGTCGAATACCATAAGTTTCGAAACTCGTTCATCTAAGGCGGCAATCAAAATGTTGTACAGAGTGTCCTGAATTTCTTCGTTCGTATCTTTCTGGTGTTTCATGAAAAACATGATTATGTTTTCCATTTTTACGAACTCGTCGGCCTCGTTGTTGCTCAACTCGACGCCAAATACTTTAGACGAGTCGATTGTTGATTTCGTTAGCGTTGAGAATTGCGTATTGCTCGCGTATACCAAATTAGATCTCGCGTTTGAGAAATTGTTTAGCCATTCGGATGATTTGTCGCCGCGCTCTTTGATACGTTCGATGAAAAACTTTACTTCGTCCAGCGGGAATCGCATCGAGTATTGGTCGCCAAAATTGAACGAAACCACCGGCCGTTTATACGAAAACGTTTTGAAAGTGCCAACACCTTGCGATATGGCAACGCCAGTCAGTCCGCGGTCTCGAGTCGACGGCAAAGCAAACGACAGTCCATCAGTATAGTCGGGAAAATTTGCTTTATCGTAACTGCGTTTAGACATAGTTCTGCTGTATTGTTACAACAAATGTTAAATTATTTTAAAGTTTACCTGTTATTTATACCAGGTATCATACCCGTTTTGCGCCTGCGTAGAGCAGTGTTTTATATAATATCAGTGGTCACAGCCGATAAAAATAGAATTTCAAATATATATTTCTATCAGACATGGCCTCAGAAATTATATAAAAGTCTTTAGGCGTTTGTGAATAAAAATGATATCTTATTATAAATAAGGACACGAATTTAGGTTAAATAAGTAATTTATTCATGTATAATAATTGTACTTTTAAAATACATTTGACATAAGTCATTAATTTATATAAATTGAGTATATGGTATTAAATGTGTATATATTTTCGTTTAAATAGTATAGTATGTTTAATATATAATCAAATAATAAGTATTAAACCTTAAATGTAGGTCACGTCAGTGCCTCACGTCCTCAATTAGTCGGATTGAGTTTTGTAGAGCACGAACTGCTTTCCAGCGCCAGTGTTTGGGTTGAAATTGAGAACAGTTAGCGGCGAACCATTAGGCGATGCAGGCAATGACTCGGGCGCCGCGAGACTTGCATTGACTCCAATCAGAATCGGAGGAGACGGACTCGTCTGTGTCTGTGCCGCGGGCGATGGATTTGGTCCGCGCAGTGCCTGTTCCAGAATCGACAGAGGCGACGGCGACTGGTGTTCTGAAGTTGTGCCCAATAGCAGTGGTCCGGGTTGTGACACAGCGGGTGCAAGTGGTGGCAAAGTGACGCCAGCCGCGACCAATGCAGCTCTCAATTGGGCGACGTGCGTTTTGTAGAACTTGATTTCTTGTTGCTGTACTTGCACTTGTTCTCGCAAATACAAGTTCTGGTAGCGTTGAGTGACCGACTGTTTACTCACCGAACCAATGTGTGTGTACAGAGCTCGCTTTGTTGCAAAACTGCGCCAAGCGGATGTTATAGCATTAGAGTTTTGTGGCACAAAGTTTTTGCGAAGATCAACCGGTGAACCATCAGGGAGCGGGTCCGTTGTCGACACGATGGGAGACGGCTGGGGCGGCGACATTGGCTGGCCAGCAGCTGGGAGTGAATTAGTATTGTTGGGAGACATTATTTTATATCAACTGATTCTCGGCGAGTCTCGAATGTATGATGTGTTTTGATGTAAATGTTTAAGTATTTTTATACACACATTTTTGCAAGCATTGATGTGCGCACAAAATCTAATATTCAATTTCGACGCAATGTGCGGTAAACCTGTTATGGAATTTGAGTGATGTGTACGGAATTGAGCCAATCGTGTATTGAATATGTTGTTTCGAGGCGTCGTCTAAGAGTTCAGTGACTAAATCGCATAGATTCAGGTCATCGTCGCTCGGCTCGTTAGCGTTACATATAAGGAGTATACGTCTCACGAGTATCCCCTCCTCGATCCAAAACGGTCGACAAATGAGCCAATCGCGTGATAATAGAGACACTTTATAGCCTCTGCAATAGTGAGCTAAATTATCTAAAATATTTATATATAACTGGAATAAATATTTATAATACGCTTGTTGTTGAGAATTCAAATAATACATTATTTATTATTATTATTAATCGCTGTTATTTAATAATAGACGCAATTCACGCAAAAACACATTTGTCTCTCTATGTGTTCGGCCGCTCGACAGGATTTGAATGGTCCGGATTTCTTCATTGCGATGATTGATATACGGCCGGCGGATCTCGAAACACATGTCGGCAAAGTGGGCCACGAGGCGCGGCTCTTCGCTTGGCATTTGATCAATTATTTTATACGCGACAGTAAAAAAGTCTTTTAAATCTCGCGACAGTTGTGCAGAGAAATACATTTTTCACTCGAATGATAGATAGATTTAGATCACTATAATACATGAAATGAGTCGTTGCAAATGCACGCATGTCAACTGTTTATTTGCACAAATAAAAATAAATTAGACGTTTGTTTATAAATAAAAATCAAATTTATTATAGATAATTACAGAGTATCAATTTTATTGGCATCAAGTAGGTCGGCCACTTCCTCTATCAGTTCATTGTCTTCTTCAGTATATTCGCCATCATGTGTGTCGAGACGAAAAACTCTCCGCGCGCTTTGCTCTGTACGATATAAGTACCACTTGCGGCCATACAGCGTGACCGCCACCGAAACTATTTCCTCGGGCAGAACATTAAATAGTTCGTAGACGTCTTCGAAAACACGGCGAAAGCGACGGCCCATATTATCATCGAGTTGGGGGGTCGTCGTAGAGTCCATGCCTAAATAAGTCGTTCAGCGCGCTTTGTACTACTGCAAGTCCTGGGGGTATTGTTGTCTCGTTGATCACAATATACAGACGAGGGTGCTCGCGACCGTTAACAGTGACTGGGCGGCGTATTCCAATTTCGTTCCCGTAAAACTTGAGAACTAGGTCAGTAATATAAGACTTCTCTTTATCTAATAATTCGCTATATAATCTAACTTTCTTCTGGAGTAGTGTTCGCTCTACTGAATTCATTGTGATGCAATGACCAGAGGTGACCTGTGCTTAAATACTCCGGGAGATACTTGGTGAAGAGGTGGGTGATAGAATTTAATCTCTACAACGGTTGGCTGACCTACATTAAAGTTAATCCCGTGACCAATGCCGTTTTTTGTTAGACCTGGTTTATTTAGTGCAGACCTGCGCGCCTTCATTCGTTCAATTATGCGGCTCGTAGAGATGGTGCATACGTCGCGGCACTGAAAAATATAATGTATTAATTTATTTTTGAACATTTCAATAAAATTAGATTTTTTTAAAAATTTTAATCGAAATTCTTTAATTACGGGTCATAACAATATTAATTATGCATAAAATTATAATTTTTAACGACAAATAAAATTTTAGTATAGGGGGCGTGGCTTATGTGGCGTGGCTTTGTGTTTAGTTTCTATCCACCACTACTTATATTATGTTTGGTGCGGATATCAAATGTACAGTTTTGGAGCACACCGTCTGCATTTCTCCGCTAAAGCAATGTATTAAATATAATTATGTTTGAAAATGTTTTTATGCTTTGAAAACACATATTCTTTTCCTATGATATGCATTTTAGTGGAGTTATATTTGAATTTAGTTTTGAAATTTGTTTTAAAAAGTGTAAATTTTTCTATGTCTATTTCTTAACCGATTTTAATTAAATTTTCACATTATTTCTCTTTTCAAAAGTTGAGTACTTGTATCGAAAAAAATTTTGAAAAAATTAATTAGAATAAAAGTTATTCAAATTTTTTGATTTTTAAAAAACAACTCATTTCGATTTGTATTGAAATGTGCGTACGAATATATATAAATAAAAAACAATTGTGTTTTCAATGCATAAAAAATTTTATTGAGTAAAATATAAAAATGAAAAATTACATTATATCAATGAATGGTTTATGCAAGTGTGTGTGATGACTCCACTCCATTGGTGCTCTCACTCGGCTCTGGTGTGTTTCGCATCATCTTGGCGGCGCACTCGTCTCTGTCCTCTGATGGTTCGTCAGCGATGTCGATGCAAACGATATCACTGTTGGCCATTGATGTTTGAGTCGCCACAGCCACAGCCAATGCCATCCCATCTCCACTCGATTCGCCCAATGCGTTCTCCACTCCATCATTGCCAGAGCTGTTCGCCACCACCTGTTCAGTTGGCTCGCCACCACTGGTGCTCATCATTATGTATGGCATCGCATCGTTAACGCTCGTCACCACTCGCTCCAACTCTGACTTGAACGCCATAAACATCTCGTCCGCTTTCGTATCGTCCGTTCCTTCCATATAGCCAGACATCACCGCCACCGAGTTCTTCACCAGTTGTCGCATCGCTGTGCTCATCTCCATCATTAGGCCCACCATCACTCGTCTATGTGTTGCAGCATCGCATTGAATTGAACGTATAGCCATCGTGTGCGCGAGATTATTTAGTGAATGATATTTGGTTTAAATTTGTGCTCATATTTATACGAAATTTTTTTGTGCATTAATATTCTGGTTTTATTATTTAGCCTATTTTCAACTTTTGGGATTTGTTTTTCAACCTAAATAATGTTTTTTTTATGTCAGTGCACTCAGTATTCGCTTTGCTATGAGTTATAAAAAATCGGCCAAAAGTTTATAAAAATGTAATTATTTTTGGCACAGAAATGAATAAAAATATTTTTTTGGTTCAATTTTGTGGTATTTTGGGAAAAATGTTTTCGTTTTGTGGATTAGTATTGAGAGCAGAAAAAAGTTCATTTCGAAAAGTCCGTGTTTTTAATTTATTTACCGTTTTGTACTTATAGATTACCTGCTGTGAGTGAGTTTTTGTGTGCGTTGAGAGTCAATAGAGAGTGTGTTTGTATTGAGTGCGTCTGTCTGTGTGTTTGTCTGAGTTTTTTGGTCCAAAAAAAACTTATATTTTGTTTCATTTTTTTTCATTAGACTTTTAAATTATTCATTAAAACTCTTTGAATTTTATATCAATTTAAGCCTTTCGTTAGAAATCACTTTAATACTACTGATTTTGGTCGGTGTTGAGCACCGGGCGAGCGCTTTGTAAACCTTTAATTCAATACAACCATTTAGGTGCCTAACATTTTATGGACCTCTCTCTCTCTCTCTCTCTCTCTCTCTCTCTCTCTCACAGGTTGTATAGTAAAGAGTGCGAATTTCGTGGCGGGTTAGGGGCTGTCGGAAATATTCCAAAACCAGAT